>JAZHYW010032132.1:0-126313 GCA_037355805.1 Ixodes ricinus | reverse complement strand
GAACCCTGGCCTTCTGCGTGGAAGATAAGTGCGATAACCGTTATGCCACGGGCGCGATGCCTATTTGGTTGTCGACGTTTAGTGCACTCACACCTATTTGGTTAGCTGCGCCCGCGGCAATATTTAAGCATTATAGTTATGCAAAAAGTGAACATAACTAATTTATCTTTCTTTAAAGTTGAACCCAAAAAGTAAGAAAAAAAAACGCAAAGCAAAACGTCCCTGAAACTCGAAAGATACCATGGCTTGGCGCCTAGGAACACGGGAAAATATGGAAGTGTAATTTTTTTAAGTTTTGATTATAAAGAGTAAGGGGCTCCGTAACTACGTTACACGTTACTCGAAATGAAACAAATGCAAGTGCGTTACGGGTTACTGTTTTGAGAAAAGTAACGAGCACGTTAGTATGTTACCGAAAAAGTAATACGTTAGCGGTAAAGCCGTTACTTGTAACGCGTTGCCGACAACACTGTTGTTTTTTTCACCCTAAAGCGACTTGTGCAATGTGCCCCATGCAACAACGAAACAAATCTTGTTGTGGCACCAAGTAAAAACGTCGGACTACAGATTGCATTTTCCCTGGGGTTGGATTTCCGCTGTGCTCACTTGTACGGTTGAGTTTAAGTCTGTATGCTTGTAACTACGTATAAATGAGAGGGACTAATAATGTCTTACAAATGCCATAAATTCTTATGTATTGCCTGCTATGAGATAAGCAAGCGTTATGTTGTACTGGCGTGCCTATAACCCTCTTTTGTCGTACTTGAGCGTCGCACATTTAGCATGGAATCCATCCCATCAACATATTCTGCATTAAAAAAGATTTTGCTCAGGCGAAACTTTGCTTAGTTTCCTCACACCCGGCAGTGAGGTGGCGAATTATGTTAGGTTAGTAATAAATATCGTCTACTCAGTACAGTTGCTTGGTACTGTTGATTTCCATCTCCCTGTTTATCAGGCAGGTGTCTGGGTGCCAACCCTTGCTAACCATTCGTATATTTTCAGTACCACAGCTTGAAGAGCATCATCATAGTTATAGGCAGTGTGACCGACGTGGCAGTCTCCTTTACCCCGTGTGGTACCAGCCATCTCGAAGGACTTGCTCCGTCTGGGCGTCGTCATTGAGGTATCCCTTGAAGACATGGGGGCCTCGGGTGCACAGCTCTCCTGTCGTGTTCACGGGAACAATCCTGCCTTCGGCGTCCACAACCTTCACCTGCAGCATTAGAAGACGTGACGTTTTTTTTTGTTTTGTTTTATGACTGGCCTATTTGGAAATACTTTAGGTGGCACAGTTGTTTGCAAATTAACTACTGTAATAAAGTTATTTTCCGTTATGATTTTAGCAGGTTTCAATTACGTATTCATTTCGGTAGTTAGTAGTCTATTTCAAAGCAATCATCCGAGAAACTCGTACTATAAATAAGACTAATTTTCAAAAACAAACGCCAGGTTTGCTATTAACAAACATTTGCGTACAACCAAAAATAAAAAGGAGTCTGGAAATTTGTTGATACTATAAAAAATGTACAGACATAAATAAAAAGAAAACTAGACAGAGATTTATTGAACTGAAAATGTTTCAGTGGTCCCTTTAATGCTTCCTATCGGTGAAGACATAATCAGTATTATTTATTTCCAGCGACCATTTTTATAGTGCCTGTGAAAATCCGGGTAGAAGCTTGGAGTTATTTGGTCCTTAAACCAAGACTGTCGAGGAGGACTGTTTGAGGTTCCGCTTATTTATAATATTGTAGGTTCAATTCATTACACTCAGGGTGTCATAAGGAACCTTTGGCTAATCGTGGAAGGCAGACCGAAGAGTTGTAATGGATCTTGCACGTCGACAAAGGTGACTTTGTCGGCAGTACTGTTGGTAACGAATCTACCTGCCCTGCAAGACCACTTTTGATGAGGGAAAATCTAAAAACAAAAATAGGTTTCCTTGGTCTGCTTCTGCGTAAGCACGCTGGACTGCCACACAAGACAGTTAGAACCGGACACGAACGTCAATGCTTGTCTGTAGGTGCGTTTTCAATTGGTGTTGATTAGACAAAGGACTAATGCAGACGCCGCCGGCGCCACAACTCTCTCTCGGAACTTAGGTGACTGACCAACGAGGAAAGGAGTATTAAAATGTCACCAAAGTTTGTGAGCTGAGTTGTTTTGCGCCGGAGACTGGCGTTTGTCGTCCACATGTTTAAAAGAGGAGTACTTTGTGAATTTAAAAAAAAAAATGCTTCTTTCCCTCTCCTCTTCGTAGGGGCTCTCGCACATTTCACAGGTTCATGTTCACTCAAAAGAGGTAAAAACATGCAACTCCTGCTCTTACGTTTGTCCTTTTTTTTCTTGCTGGTTATTTCGAATATTTTTTTTTAAGATAGCGTGAGAACTGGCGAACTGAGGACTGCTTTTTAGAGGAGCATTATTCTCAAATATTTTGGCAATGTCGAGAAAAGAGGGAAACAGGAGAAAACGATCATGCACCAACTGGGGAAACCATGTGTCGTTTGTGCGCTTTCCTTTCCTCCCAGAACTTAAAGTTTGCAAGACCTTGGGGCTCTAAACGTTCGAAAAATCTTAGGAATTCCCCAGCTTTTGGCATATTAAACCAGAGAAAAGAAAGCAAACAAAATGTCTGCTAAACTATGTTAAGACTGAGAAAAACCTCAAAGGAGAAACTCTGCATTCAAAATGTACGCCTAAAATATAGGAGCTGTGCACATCGAGTTCTTGAAGTACAACGTGACTGCTCCATATTGAGCTTAAGGTAGAACGCACTTTTAGTCTGGCAGGATATGTCTTCTCGAGGAAAATGGGAATAGCTGTTCGCAAAAGAACTTTCAGAGCTCTTCAAATTTCTAGATTTTACCAAAATATCCTATAGTGACTCTTTGAGTCAATATTACAATTTTGGTGAAAACGGAAGCTACAAAATGAGAGTATTTCAATGACGCTTACGGAATTGTTTTAAAACAGCAATATATCTGTCTTATATTCGCTGTCATAAAAGTATAGAAAAGACACATCGAAAGCAAGTCGTTACTCTTTAGGGTAGTTACCACCTTGATGAATCATTACTGCAATTGCGTAATTTCTACTCCACTAAAATTTTTCAAACGCCGATACCCAGTAAAGCAATTCAAGTTTCTTTTCGCAATTTTCGCATGTTTCGCATTCGGTTGCAGATTGAATTAAAGCCGCAAACTTCAAACACAATTTGGGTAACTAGGAAACAAAATTGGTGGAGTGGCTAAGTTTGTGTAAATTCGAGGCACAGCGTTTAGTGGATAAAATGATGCCCTGCGCATCATATACCTCAGAGCCTTGCCTTTAAGCGTTTTATTTTGTCGACATTGCACTGTCAAACCAGTGTTGTACACGTTCCTCAAAAATGGAACGAAAGCTCGTTCCTCGTTCCTTCTGATTTTCGGAACGCGTTCCCGTTACAAGTTCCATCGGTGTAAAAGGAACTCGTTCCCGTTACAGTTAAAAAATGGAACGCATCGTTACATATACGTCACTGTTGTATTTCGCTGATTACCATATTTAGTTAGATCAAGCAAAGCTTTTTTTTATCTATCCCATCAAATGGGTACATACAAATTTATATGCCGTGATGGAAGGGCACCAGAAGAAGAAAACAAGCGGAATCGAGGTGTTATTTGCTGATATATTGAAGTTTAAAAATCTCAGCTTTTAACCATATTCATATTTATGATGAACGATTCAGACGAGCCAAATGTATTGCTACCCCACATGGCACGAGCGTTTTAGAACAATTTCACACGTTTCAATCTAACGAAGTCCCTTATTAAAACTTAACAACAGTTGTTTCTCGATGTTGCTGTCCGCAAGACGAGCAAGTGAAGGAGAGGGTAGGGCTTTTGTAAGGTCAACCTTGGAAACTACCAGTTCTTCTTCGTGAAGGTTGGATTCGTTGTTCAGTTTGAAGGCGAGGGACAAGGGGAGAAGGAATCAAGGTTAATTTTTGTGCATCTTTTAAGTGACCAATGTTAAGGATACCAGGGTGCGTTCGATGTCTGGTAGCCTGTGATTTTGTTGTAACTGTAGGTCTCTTTATGGAAGTTGAGAAATGGCTTTAGTCGGCCATAGATTTATTTGGGTATGAGGATTCGTGGAAGGGGGGGGGCAAAGAAAGTAGCTGACTTTGAAACGTCCCGCTTTCTGTGTCTTTTCTTGCGACTCTAAGGTTTGCTTTTTGTACCGCAGTCTCGGGCACTCAAAAATAATCAATGTCCACCAGCTATCCGGCACCCGACTGTCACCAAGCGAGGACCACACAAAATAAGCCCTAAGATAAGTAGCCAAAAAGTTAACAAGTTAAAAAGAATATGTTCGTGAAGATATAGTTTTTATACTTTTAAAATTTCCCTGTTACAAATAAAATAAAAATTACCCCACTGAACGAAAAAAAAGGAACGCCGTTACTCTTCCCGTTTCAGTAAAAACGTAACGAGTTCCTGTTCCAGTTCCAGCGATGCAAAATGGAAGGGCGGCGTTCCTTCGTTCCTCCTAAAAGGAACGCGTTCCAGGAACGCCGTTCCTTGGAACGTCGTTCCGTACAACACTGTGTCAAACACACTAAAAATTTAACCAAACGAGCCTTTAGGTTGTTTTTCTTATTTCTACTTCCTCTGTAATGTCTGGAAGTATTCCCCATTGGTCATGCCACACTGCGACAGCTATAAAGCCGACAGCAGCTCCCCGCTTAAGTGCAGTGATATCAACGCGAGCTGCACTCACAAAACGTTTTTCATGCAGTACAAAAACATTCATAGTGGTTAGCGGGGCTTGTTTTGTGCAAAAACCCTCTTCATGTGTGAAGAACGAAGAAACCCTGTATTTTAAACGAATGTTGTGAAAGCTCGCTGTTACGAAGCGACCTTCGACATCGAAGCTTACAGCAGTAAGTACACTGAAAAAGATAAATCGTACATTCAATCTTATGTGCATGTCAAACGTCACCCAGCTTGCAATATACATGTGAACAGCTTTCTCACAACATATTTGGGCAGTAAAATATGACAGAAGGGCATTATGATGGTTCAAAAGCAACCTACATGTAAAATATTTTATACGTAACTATTTAGGAAATGCGGAAAGACAAATATCTCAAAATCCTTGTAAAGCGATAAAAGCTTGTCGAATTTCGCGAACGTTGAACAATATCAAAAAGAGCGTTTTAAGGGCCGAGAGCCGGGCATGTGATACATGTATAGGTTAATATAAAGAGTTGAATGGTTGGCCTAACGCCCAGCAGATAACACAATGGTATATATGCTTCATTATAGGCGTCGCCTAAAAGAATTCCATGGGGCGCAAGTCGGGCATGAGTCATGTGAGTGTTCAAGAAGTATAAACACAATCCCCAGCCAAACACTTACATGGCACTGGTTCTCAATCTCTAGCCCCAGAAATGTTCTGCATGACGTGAAAAATCCAGAGACTGTAAATCCGTTAGACGAAACTGGAGCCCACAATTTTCGCAGCAGCAGACACTTTCAAAGGCCCGCGCAAACGCCTGTCTGCCATTCCTTGACCACATACCCTGACATCAATAGACCTATTGCTGTCTTACCCAAGCATCAAGGAGAATGCAGAGATTGGTGTTCCACGCGCCGCACGTGCTGGCCTCAGCAGTAGTAACTTTTCCAAAGCAAAAACCTAAAACAAATGGCATCTTGCACGCGCGTTCGTCAATGCTTTCTTTTGGTTATTTACTTCGAATCTTTTATACACGAAAGATGTGCGCGTGTGGCGCGTGGAACACCAATCCCTGCATTCTTTTTGATGCTTGGGTAAGACAGCAAATGGTTTATTGGACTAAAGCCCCTTGAAAAAGGCCTTTTTTACAAGTACTGCCAACCATTGTTGTAGAAACGCGCGAGACACGTGCCGCGAGCGCGTGCTCTGCCGCCATTCGCTTCCAAGGGCCGCTCATTTCCATACTGCGCCGCCATTTGTTTCCAAGGGCCGCTCGAGACATAGGCCTCGTGCGCTCGCGCATTTGACGCTACTTGCGAGACACGTAAGCACATCGAGGGGCTTTAAATTGGACAGGAAGGCTGCGTCCCCTTTCGGCGAGGGCTCCGGTTCAATCCCGTACTTCATTTCCAGGCAATGGCGACCGCCAATGTTGCTTGGTGGACTTTTGAAAAGGGTCTAGTGTCGCATTGCTAGCGCCGAAGTTCAGTATTTCGGCCTCGTTTCAGGCTGAAGAAAGAGGTGTGAGTCAGAAATAAAAATTGAAGTTTCGGCTTTTAAAAACTTTTCTTTGCAGATCATCAAGTTAAACTTGGGTTCTTTCATTGTCCCCGTTGACTATTACCAAAATTACGTTAGTAGTTTTTTCCATATCTCTGGGCATCTCAGAGGCGCCCTTCATAAAACAAAACAAAACGCTCTGTATTGGATGTAAGAAGGTAAGAAAGCGTTTCTCTTCATCAGGGAACGTTTGGCCAGCACTCCCGTCCTCGGTTCAAAAATCTACAATCCAACAGTTATGGTGCAGTGTGAAGGCGAGCGATTGGGGTTTTGGCGTCGTCGTCAGTCAAATAAACGAAAGGGACGCGGAAAACCCGGTTGTCTAGTCCAGCAGAAAGCAATCTATGCTCGAGCAGAAATATATTATTAACATAAACATTGCGTGCTTGAATGGTATGGCGAGCCGAGAAACTTTCGCACTACCTGAAATATTTTTCATTACTTTGTTTGAACTGATCACTGCCCTCCCGTGTGTCCAAAGCAGATGTCAAACACGAAGCAGCGTTGATGAGATGTGGTTTGGCACTCTTCATCAATTTACTTTAAAATTTCGGTACATTAAAGGTAAAATCACGCCAATGCCGACTGGCTTAGCCGCATTCCTCAGTGTTCTTTTTCAATGTACAATTTTCCACTTTTTTTGTTTGTTTTCGGGTATGTGAAATAAATTTGTTTTAGTTTTATCTTATCTTATCTATATTTGTGCTTGTTGAAGTTTATTAATGCGCCTCGATTCTGTTTTGTTATTTTTAATGCTCCTAGTTAAGATTAGTAATATCGTTCTTTTCTGGATCGCGGTGCTTGGTTGAAACCGACGTTTGGAGAATACCTGCCGTTTACCAAGTCATTTCACCACTTCGAATTGCCCGCTAGGCGGTAGGGTTCCACTGCGGTATACGGTTCCGCATCCAGGCTGAGCAGAAACCTCGCAGTTTTTTGCGGCTTGCTTCGTCCAACAATCGCCGCAATGCTTTGTAGCATAGCCTCCGGCAGCCCTGCAGCTGCACTGGTCCTAATTGAATGAGATCTAACGTCTGCAGCCTGTTGGGCTTGGGATGTGTTGTAGTCGATGCGACTTCAACACTTCCCAAGCCTCTTCAAGTCCTTGAGTGCCAGAGTCGTGAGAACTCACGTACGCACAACTGAGAGGGGTAGTGTCTGGGCACCCCGGGGTGCTGGCGGGTTACGGCGCCACTTGCCAGTCACCGCCGTATCACGCCACCAGGGTGCGCGCGAGGGAAGCGCTACGCAGAGTTCCTGTATACGCTCCCCATGGAAGCCAGAGTTCCGTAATCATCCTGGACGGGTGTTCGTGGCGCCTTTTTTCCTGCGCCGTCCCGTATACTTTGCTCGTCACGTGACTGAATTCGGCGAATAGTTGCGGCGCGCGCGCTTCTGCGCATGGATAACCGGAAAGGAGGAGAAGGAGGCAAAAGCAGGAAAACATGCGCGTGGGCGCCGCGTGCAATGTCGGCCAAACGACCGTATTGGTTGCTTTCCTGCACGGCGTAAACGTTTTTGCTCCTCACGTGGTTCATCTCGGCGAATAGCATCGCGGCGGCACGTGAAAAACAGACACGCTACTCTGGCTCCCGTCGGAAGCCTATAGTTGAACCGTAGGGCAACGCTGGCGCGGCGAGCGCCCGATTTAAAGGGGCGTTGTCCCGGACTCCGAATGTAAAAGGACACCATCACAAGTGTCCAGGGGGCTTCTGGCTGCAACCAGCCTTGGGCGGCCGAACGACTCATTTTTAGTGTCGCCAATAATCGTCCCGTCTATCTAAAATTAGATATAGTTAATTGTAATTGAAACACTGGCTCCGTGTCGTTCCTCTAGGCTGAGCATTCGCGGTAAGAAAGCTTTCCCAGCGTTTTCACTTTGAACTCGTCGTATGTCTATTGCATCACCATCGAAGTCACCAGCCGTAATTGGAGAGAACACTTTGAATATATGGCGCCTCTCTAAAGAAGAGGAAATTTACTGGCACCTTGTGGAGCAGTGAGGCCCGAGGACTAGGCGAAGGAAGAATGATTTTTAACGCCAACATGTTTTCGAAATTTGTCTTGTTTATTCTAGCTTCCTCGGGATCTGGTTGACGTGGTCGAACTCTGATGGTCACTATGTGATCAGTCGCTTTGTGTAGGACCTGTTTTTCAAAGTTTAAGGGCAGGTATGATACTAGCAAACTGTGGTTGGGAGACTGAGGTTGGGTTGGAGGAGGTGACAATGGAAGTGGGGATGCCATTACTGATGCCAGAACTGTCATGTGGGTCATGTTACCAACAACACGAATATTAAGCTCTACCAGAGAAAGGTAATAGCGCAAAAAGACTGCTTCAGGAATTGAGTGAGGCCCAGGAGCGAATAGGTAAGCCCATTTGTACGTTCGTCAATGCCCGATATTGAGTGTTAGGCAATGTTCACCATACCGTGGAATTGTTATGTTGCGTGCGAGTATATTTGGGTTTCACTAGTGTTAATAAGGTTGAGTAAAGTGGGAAGCGTTCCTAACCAATATCGTAGCACGGCCACTAGAACCGTCTCACCTTACCCACAAAGGCACGACGAGAAATCTTCAGCCACTATGAAAGCAACAGCACTCCGGATCCACGTACCCTCCACACACTACATTGGCTACTAAGTCACGCGTCTCGCTAAAGACTTAGTCGCGGTCGTAATAATTGTGAAAATGTTCGAAGCTGCTAATAGATAAAAAAGACTTGTAAATTCAAGTAATACTTGTTTAATATTGGTACAAATATCACGATTATGTAAATAATTAGGCACATTGCATTAGCTAGCGAGTGTTGTGAATCTTGATAGCTGGGCCACGATAGACCTTCAGTGAAGACTTTTTTGTTTCACTGTATTAGTTTATGACGATAGGAGCGCATTCTGCGATGAGGCTTTTTAATGTTTAATGTTCTATGGGGCTTCGTGGATCCTAGACAATATACCCATAGTAGGTGCTCACACTTGGCAATTCGTAGAGACAACCGTAATGCTTCGCAAATTGTCATATTATTATTGCATTTTTTATTAATTCATAATCTTTTAGTTGAATGCTCGCACTTGTTGGTGGGCAGACGAAGATAAATCAAAACATTATTTAGCGACTTACCGGGGACAATTAGCTTTACTCAACTGGACAAAAACTTGTCGGGTTCTTATACCCTCACCTTGCTTATTTCATCACTAATTTCTTAGTCAAATTAGAAAACTCACATTAGAAAATAAGTGTGTATGTTTAAGAGAACTAATTTATCAGCGCTAATAATTATCTTTTGCTTATATTTTTCACTGGCCTGAAGTACGTTTTAAATACTATAAAGTACAATTCAAAATAATGAACGTCTCGCAACAAGCATTTGAAATGCTTTAATTTTCTACAAGCTAGGTTTACTTAAAACGAAGCCCTTGGCAATTTAACAAAAAATATAATTTAACGCCGAAAAACTCCATACGGAGCCATTTTTTCCGGACTTGAATTTGAAAAAACGTTATTCGGGGCAATTTCGTTTGTGCTATTTTTTTCGGATATATTATATCCAGATCTTCCATTTCCTCGCTTGAATAAATATAAGAATGTCGTTATATTTTAGCCAGCCTTTTCGTTTCTGTGCCTGATATTATTGTTACACTCAAAGACAGTGAATATAAAAAAAAGTTTTAGAATGTGTCGTACACGTTCTAGCTTAACACCATTACTGCTCACTCAATTAAAAAGTAAATAAATGCATCAGCTTGTTCCTTTTTTCAAAAAGCAACTAAGTAGTTGCTTTTTGTTAACCCTAACTTGTTAAAACATATAAATAACGCGTTACTTGTAACGGGTTCTGTGCAAGTCCAATACTCACCTCTACGTGATCCAGCGGGGTTCCAACCGTCCGAATCCAGCGGTCCATGGGTTCATCGGGATTCGTGCTGCTGAAGGCAGGACTGGTCTCGGAGGAACCGAACATGATCTGAGATCCATCGACGGGCATAAATGATGAATCCCATAAAATTCGAAATCATTTTACAGTAAAGAAACCGCTGTAGAACACTTTACGTACGTATATACTTGGGGCGTTCATCCTTGTTTTTATCATTTCCATTATTGCAGGGGTACATACGGAGCCAGCCATGATTGCTAGAAAAAAAGCAACCGCCACAAAGCGTTTAAGGTTAAAGGTAATAGAGCTAATTGAATGAGAAATAAAAACCGGCAGTGTGGAATAACGACAGAGTTTAGGCTACAAGGCAAACAAGGGCGAGGCAACTCCAGCGAAGCCGCCACCAAGGCAGGAGGCTTCAGGCATTCACCACAGCAAGCGCATAATACAGTGGGATATGTCTTGCTCTTCGATTCGAGTGTTCCGGCAGGCAGAGTTCATATTGGTATGATAGACTACGAAGAAAAAATTGCGGAAACAAAAAACTGCACCGCTGATTTTAACTTGTGTGTCAGTGTTTCCTAAGCACGTTTGGCGTCAAATTTCGAAGAAATTAAATAGAACGGCTTCGTGTGATGGTCATCTGAATAAATGATGGTAATTCAATGCTCCCAATATCGAAATTAAAGTTTCATTTGTGCGCCTATAGACGCCGATTCCTGCGATAGAATTGCGTGAATGCCTATTTTTAGCCATACCTAGCAAGGTGTCCAGACTTGAGTTATTATATAACGAGTCCCTAGAAACTGCATTATCAAAAAGTCCCGCCCTATTATAATTGTGCTTTCTGGCGTCAATAATACTTCAAAAATTAAATTGTTTATTAGGGTCCGACTTCAGGTCTATTAGTGGCCAAAAGTATTTTTGTTCTTCGTATATTTCATATTAACGAGTAATTAATTTGGCATTGCCCGGCCATACTCAGCTTGGAAAGAAATATTGTCACGAACGGAGGTGACACGTAGACGAGCAGTGAACTGAAAAATAAAGGTTTAATGGGCAAACTTGTGCCAACCAAAAATAAGTAACGAAAGAGCGTCAAGGCAGCAGAAAAGCAGGCGGCGATTCGGCGGCGAAACAGAGCGCGAGCGAGACTGACTCGACAAGGTCGCGGGCAGCTGCTTATCTAGAGTACGTCGTTATCTCGAAAGTTCGGCAAAGAAAGTTCGAGCGTCGTGCGCTCGGGGCGAGGATGAACTGGCACTTTCGAGAACAACAAAGCAAAGGGAAAGTTACAATTAGTGCGAGAATGAATGGGAAACTTCTAGAGGACCGTGACCGAGCGTTGCTTTCTCGGCTCTGCGGGCGGCATTATCCCCCCTTTTAAAAGTGCATCGTCCCGATGCAACGTGAAAGGAAAACAGAAATGGCTAAAAAATTTACGGTGAAACAAAATAAACATGCAGTATCGCAATCCTATCGTGCGTAGAACGGCTTGAGTCGAACGACGTGGACGACTTCGGGTCGTGGCTGGCGGCGTCCTGATGGTCGGGTTCCGTCGGGGAGCACCTCGTAGTTCAAGTCCCCAAGGCGGCGGATGACCTTGTAGGGTCCGAAGTAGCGTTTTAACAGTTTTTCCCTGAGTCCGCGGCGGCGAATGGGCGTCCACACCCACACCCTGTCTCCGGGCTGGAACTCCACGTCGCGGCGACGAAGGTTGTACCGGCCAGCGTCCACACGTTGCTGGTCCTTTATTCGAAGACGGGCTAGCTGGCGTACTTCTTCTGTTCGTTGGGTGACCAGCTGGTCGTCGTCGGTGCAGTCGTCCGTCGGGTCGTGGGGCAGCATGGCGTCGAGCATCGTCGTCACCTTTCTGCCTTGCACCAGCTTCCCTTCGGACTGTGCACGGCGCCAGCGGGCGTTCCAGCGAGCATTTACGACGCCTTCAGGCCATCCCACGGCGTCATCACTTTCCGAAGGCGGCGAGAGAGCTTCCCACTTAAAACGGAATAGTCTGCTCTTGTGTCGACGAGTGCCTTCGCGTCGTGGCCGTCGATGGTAACGTCGAGGTTATTCGACACCGTCGCAGAACCGTCGTTCCTATCCGTCTCGTCGCTAGTGTGGGAGCCCTCCGACGTTTGTGGAGGATATTGGCGTCGTTCTTCATCGGCAATACCACCTCCCGGTATTGCCGCACTCAGTTTTCCCGTCGAGGCAGCAGAAAAGCAGGCGGCGATTCGGCGGCGAAACAGAGCGCGAGCGAGACTGACTCGACAAGGTCGCGGGCAGCTGCTTATCTAGAGTGCGTCGTTATCTCAAAAGTTCGGCAAAGAAAGTTCGAGCGTCGTGCGCTCGGGGCGAGGATGAACTGGCACTTTCGAGAACAACAAAGCAAAGGGAAAGTTACAGTTAGTGCGAGAATGAATGGGAATCTTCTAGAAGACCGTGACCGAGCGTTGCTTTCTCGGCTCTGCGGGCGGCATTATGCGATGTCACTGGACGAACATCAGATACGCTTACTTTGTGGGAAGAGCCTTGATTCCCTAAGAGACAAATCCCGACTTTAGGTGAGCTAATTTCAACAAGAGTTCATTGAAATGAAGTCTTTTCAACCACGCAATCGGCTGGTGACCTCGGCTTGGTGTCCTTCAGTACAAAGGAGTGGCGCTATTTTCAACGTATGATTGCAGGCGTGCATGCCAAGGACAGTGTCGCAGAAATCAGTGTGCATGGTTGGTGAAAACGGCCTTTGCCACCTGTCTATTCAGTTTGTCTCACTCTCAAAAAGCGAGCGTAAAATAGTCGCAGCAAGAAGCCGTGGTTTTTGCTTTGAATACGGGGAAACTTGACTGTTTTTAAAGCGACATTACGACACTAATATAGGTAAAAAGAAAAAAGGATCGGTATGAGAAAAGGCAAAACAAATCAAATATTCGTCTCCGAGCACCGTGGCATAGCTCATTCCGGTGCTATGGTCGCCTGGAAAAAGCTTGCAGAAGAGGGATTGTTTACAGGCCCACCCAGTATGCCAACGCGACAGACCCACAAGCGACAAAAACGTAGTGTTCGAAACAGCACAGCCCCTAAAATAGCAGAGCATGAACGGCGCAGCGTAAAAAGAGTAAAGCGAGTACGCTGCGTAGCGATGGAACATGTGCCAAAAAATCGAAACTTCAATATAGCACGCATGTGGAAGTTAAAGTGGTTATAAACGGTCCCCGAAGGTAAACAAAAAGGAATAGTGGCGGAACTTCCGGTGAGAGTGTGTGACTTCCGGTTCGCCTTTGGTTTCGCTTGGTTTAGAGAACCCTGATTGAGTGGCGTATAATTTGAAGGTCTCACCGCCGAAGACTAACTGCGGTTGCTCCCGGAATTCACTTATGCGAAATCCACATGCCTTCCCGATCTTTTGGATGAAAATAAATAACACTCCTTCCTCAAAGAAGCAACCAATCTGCCCAAGCTATCGTGACCGAATTTTCAGGACTACCTATTCGACTAGCCTTGTCATTATACCCGGTAAGAACTTAAAACCTACAGATCCCTAAACGCGTTCACGTACTTCGAGAACGGGAAGGCATCGGCGATGAGCATCTACCTCCCCAGGCACCAAGAATACGCACCGAGTTCTCCCGCAAGGATCGCCAAGCCGGTTAGTTGCTTGGTTAGTTAATTTGGTGTTTATGGCGCAAAAGCTACTAAGACCACAGAGCGCAAAAAAACAAATCTATTGCTGGAAAAGGTTTAGACAGAAAAGAGAGGCTTTAGTAGCCAGTCATTAGATAAAAGATGGTAATGGGGTACCAAAAGGTAAAAGAGTGACGGGCATGGTCTTTAGGTTAAGAAGGCTACAATCGGTGCAGAAGGGTGATACTATCTAAAAATTTGAAAACATTATTGTGTGTCACAACATGATCATCACTTAAGAGCAGAGCTGGGTGTAGTGGGATTCGTTCTTGACACAGTTACGAGAAATACAAAAGACGTTCTTCATGATAAGCAGGAGATTGAACTAGAATATGTAGAATGCTTAAGGCATTGTCACACTGCTCAAATTTGGGGGCGACCTCCCCACGAAGGAGGTAGCCATGAGTCAGATCAGTGTGACCAATCCTGAGCCGGCAGAGGACAACCTCAAAAAAGTGTTCCTGGTTGCGTGCACTCTGCCATTCGCTCAAAAGAGGTTTGATCATGTGCAACTTGTTGCTGATTTCTTGATCCCATTAAGCCTGCCATTTACACTTAACGTGACACCTGAGAAGGCCTTTGTAGTCTGGATAAGGAATGTTGTGGAGATTAACCGTTCGCTTCATGCTGGTACTTGTTGCGCGATCTGCTGCCTCATCGCCCAGAATGTCCACGTGGCTGGGAATCCAGCAGAATATGATTTCGTATACCTGTCTTGAGGCAGCAACAACATTGTTTCGCAGTTCCAGGAGCGGGAAGTGCTTGAGGGGTATCAGTGAATACAGCAGATGTAACGCACTGAAGGAGTCGGTGTATACGATGGAGCGAGACAGCTTTTTATCAAGTATATAGCCTATGGTTAGAAGCAGACCATAGAGCTCTGCTTTGAAAAGAAAAGCAGAGGAGTTGATTCGCCTAACAAGTCTATCGTGTTACGGCGATGGTTGGTCGAGGCGCCGCGGAGCCGGCTCCGCATGCTCACTTTTGTATCGTGGCGCCATCTATCGGCAGCACATCGAATTCTAGCACTGTCTTCTAATGCCGTCGTCCTGCGATCTGCCAGGCTCGGGGGCGTCGGTGGCGTCCCTTGTCTCCGAGTTAATCGAAATAAGTTAACTGGGGACATTTTGTTCGTGCCTGTATGCATCGGCAACTTAAAAGCACGCCACCGGGACATTTTTAGAGCGTATCTTTCGCACGATTTCCAGCTAGGGAACGAAGGATCGTCACACACCCATCCAAACACAAGAAAAACGCAGGAGAAACGGAAGTATTTGTATCTGCCCACATGGCGTCTTGAAGTGGCGCGAAAACTTTGTATTGCAAAAGCTTTCGAAGTGCAAAAAAACTGGTGTTTTAATATATATTTTTTTTATCGTGATAGATACGAATTTGGTCAAACGCAACATATATTGGCATACTGAATGTTCTTGGTGATGGACATTTCACTTAATTTTGTTAAAGGAAACATCATTAAGAAAAGTTAGCCATTTATGGGGCATAGAAACCTAAGAGAGAAACTAAATAGCTATCCTCGGGCATTGTGAACCCGTACTACATAACCGTGCTTGCACGGATACAATATGGTTGAATATGATCATAATAATTCCATCAAACAGTTGATTTATTCCGATGTACGTTTAGTAAGATGGGGCAAAAGGCAAGCAGTGTTACCTGACAATGTCCTATCCACCTGTACAGTTGAGAAGCACAGCAGCGTAAAAAAACGAATCAAAGCGTCACTTTAATTGCGTACTAATAAGTATACAAATTATATTTAATATTTAAAAACATGTTACACTATCATAAAATAACAATTTTATCTCCACGTATCTATTTTAGCACGTTATGCAAAACAACTTTTATAAAAATATTGGTTTAAAATTCGTGTGTTGTTTTGTAGCTGGGACATATTCACATTATTCTGGGTCAGTGTTTAGTAGCTTTGGGATTTTATCATGCATTCTCTGAGTGCGATGCTTTGTTCTTGCTCTTGATTGGTGGTTCTGCGTGTGGACCAGCGCTCTCCAGTGCTTCTGAATCTCGTGAGCGTTCGAAAGACAGCATTGCGGTTTTCATGTAGTCAATTATTATAAGGAATTCTGTCTAAAACGGGAGTGGAACCGGTAGGGTTAGTTGCAATTAATTTAGTCGAAATAGTTTTTCAAGTTAATTTGCTAGAGTTTGCATTGTAGAGGTCACAACTTCTTTGCCAAATTGTATTTTAGCTCACAACTGGGATTTGTACTAGCATAATTTTAAAAACGTTCCCTATTTTCCTGGGCTAGAGCTTTTCATAGTGTTGATCTTCCGGGCTATATTGTTTATATTTTTAAAAGATGAAATTTTAGGATGTGCGGACTATGCAGGAATTTTGTTTCTCAAGATCGTTCACTATAAGGAGAAGTGACGGAATTTGTGACTGAAAGAATATTGTAATGATGATTATGTATAACAAAATTTTCTTGGGAACTAAGTAAGCAAACATTTGCCATGGTGTGCCGTGTATGAGAAATTTGTGTCAACTAAGCACCAGGTGCGGACTATGCACGGCATGAAGACTATGCACCGGGTGCGGACTATTTAAGCAAGAACATTTTTTGTGCCTAATTATGCCCCTGCGGAATATAGCCCGGCGAATAAGGTACAATTGGTTGAGTGTTTTTTTTCTGTTGCTTCTTTGTACGTTTTCAGTACTTGAAACGATACTAAAACTTCAAGTGAATATTTAAAAAAAAACATGATACCCTCGTATAAACACAGAAATCTACGATAACCAACGATATTAGTCGACGAGCATACGAAGGCTGGCGACAATAAAATAAGCCCTTAAATGGGTCCTTGAAAATTATCGCTCTGCCCTGACCAAAATGGCTGCTCAGAATATAACGGTACAAGGGCTTAGATCGGGATGACCAGGCAGGTGAGACATCCACAAGGAAATTTTAGTGGCCAATGTAAAAAGCCGCTCATGTATGCGAGGCGAACTTAATATTTTGATTTAGATTTTTACATCATTAGTTGATTACAATTATAAATGTACAAGAGATACTGGTGTAGAGGTTTTAACAACGCGGTTTCTTTTGTCAGTGTTCTCTTTTGTCACTGAGATTTCCCATGGCTGTGGTGTTCCTACATTGTTTTTTTTTGACGTGTATTTTTTATCTTCAACGTTTTGATGCGAAATTTTTGTCCTCGCATTTAGTCACCAAGCCTTACGCTTCACCTACTCTAATTGAAAACGTCGACGCAAGTAAAAGTATTTATACGTCTCGACGGCGTTCACTGATTGTGGTGTAGTTTCAGTTATGGATACGCGCGGTTTCCTGATGTCGTTGAGTAATCTGGACATATCTGTTGTGACCTGACTAGAATTAGCCCTAAAGCGCCACTGACAACACAAACATTCATATGTTTTAGTAATACAAACGACTGAAACTGATTCCCAGGGAAAACAATTCCCAACGATGCACGTGTGACACGCGTTCACATAACGCAGTGCTCGTCTGGCACCTGGTCGAACCAAGCCACGATGTTTGCTCCACGTGTTGTCGAGCATATGTATCCGACAGCATTTACTTGAAAACTTGTAATGCGTAAAACGAGAAGGTTCGACCTTCTCTTTATCGCGCGCATGCGAACGTTACTTATCGTTCTGCGTGTGCATCATCAGACTACGTGTGGTGGGATGCGCAGTTGTCTCGGCGGATGCGTGCATGTCGCCGTTGGCTCCACTCTATGTTGGAAGCCATGCGCTCGCTGAAAGTGCTGGCAATTATCTTTTGGAACCCCACTTAAGTGACACAAGTGTATTCAAGAGAAGATTGCGGAACAAAAGCGAAGGCGCACTGGTGATAGCCCGTTTGTGATGCCGATGAGAGACCAAAAATAAAGAACAGAGTTTCACTAGGAGGCTCTGTTTACGAAGAGAGACGGCCGAGTGGGAAAGCGAGGTTCGACTCCATACAATCAGCGCAATATAGCCTTCATAAAATAAACATCTGAATGCTAGAGCACTTCGGCAGTGAGTATCCGGTATCGCATGCCTGGAACTCAACCCCGTTTACATTCTCATGATTTTCGTCTTAATCAAATTTGAACATGGGGCATATATCTTTTTTTAAGTAAAAGATGTAACCAAAAAAAAAAACGAAGCAATATAAAAATAAAAAATATTCAATACAGTTTAAAAAAATTAAACTATACAAGATAATTTGTGACGTAGAATTCAAAAGCATGCTTTTGACGAGACCGTACCCGCAGTCTCCGTGCGCTAAATAAGCTCGTTTTCGTAAAGTGCGCGAAACATTTTCATATGTCTAGATATTCGTTCAATATGCGGAGTGTTTCTCGCATTTGTGTTAGAGTTTTTGTTTCCACAGCGATTACAACAGAAGTGAAGTTGCAAGCCTGTAACTTTTACATTTGCTCCCATTGCACGAGCTGCCGGAGGATGAGTTCAGCCGAGGTGCTATGCCGGTAGGAACTGTGAAAGACGAGGAGAAAAGTGCACGCGGGGATGGTTGGGAGCCAAGCTCTGGTGGAATTCGTAGTTCTTCGAACGTGTTCGAAAGGGGAGACAAAGGCAGCTAGCTTTGTGTCTACCCACTACGCGTAATGGTTCCAGTCTAAAATCGCGCTCAGACGTCCCCCTGAATTGTCGTGTCATGCCCTCCCTCAATTTCTGCTCGTATGGAAAGCAAACGCCTGGCGTTCTTGAGGGTGGAAGTAAAAGGAGGACACGAAAGCGCTCTGAGACGTTAAATTAAATTTGACGGCAATAAATTCCGAAATTTTGGAAATTCAGATCGCCAAAAGTCAAGACTCTCACTGTTAAACTGGCTGATTAGAGCGGCAACCCCGTTGAGAAATAAATGTGCTCACATCTAATGAATAATTTTTTGCGTCCATTTCTGCTAACAAGGGCTAACTATTTATGCGGAGGCTTCCAGCTGTCCGGCGCGAGCCCATAGCCTTTATCTGAGTTTCATGTGCCGGTATTGGTGCTCTCATCGACGGGCTGAAGCTTTCGTCATCCTCTGGGTCAGAAAACATATCATCCAAACCTTTAAAAATACGAAAACGGTATGTAATAAATTTTGCAGCTCATACTTAATCATTCGCTATCTCAAGGTTTCCTTCCTTCTGACTGGAAAATCGGTAACATTGTTCCCATCCACCAAAACGGAGATATCTCCTCGCTTTCTAATTATCACCCCATTTCATTTACTTCAGTTCCATCGTCACTTCTCAAACATTGTATCTAATCTCGCATAATGTCTATATAAGATCGCAATAATTTCTTTTGTCAACATCAATTTGGTTTTCATTGACGTTATTCATGTGAGACAGAGCTGTTATAATTTACGCCGGACATTCCTCGCCATCTTCAGTCTCGAAACGAAACTGACGCAATATTTTTAGACTTTTCTAAGGCGTTTGACCGCTTTCCACATCTCCGTTTGATTTCAAAACTCCCTCGCCTTCATTTCGATTTATAAGTTTTATCGTGGATATGCATTTTTCTTGCTTTGCGAATGCAGTACACAATCTTAATTGGTAAACATCCAATTTCCATAATGTTACCCCGGTGTGCGTCAGGGCACACTTCGTGATCCCCTTCTTTTTTTTTAATATTGATTGTAACCTATCAAGTTTTATTTATTCTAACCTACGTACTTTTGCAGGCGACTGTGTTTTTGTACCGCGAAATCAATTCACCCAGTGAAAAAAATCTCCTTTCAAACGAGCCTCTACGAGTATCCCACCGGTGTAACAACTGGCTGATGTTATTAAATAAATTAAAGTTGAAAGTAATCTGCTTTTCTCGAAAGGGAGCATTTCTTCATTTAACTACATGTTAGATGACAATAATATTGAGAAAGTCGTTGAGTACAAGTATCTCGATGTCATACTAACTTCTGATCTCACATGGATTAACCACATTGACACCATTTTTTTCTAAGGCAGGAACGACCCTTGTCTATATCCGGCGGTGTCTGAGTGCTGCTCCTGCAAAATTTAAAAAGTTTGCCTACGGAACTTTTTTTCGGCGAAATTATAATACGCTTCCGCAATCTTGAATCATTTACAAAATTACTTATTCACTCAGCATGAAGCAGTTCAAAACAGAGCGACCCGCTACATTTCCTCTAACTACGATTACACCGCCAGTGTCTTTACAATGAAAAAAAGCCGAAATTTATCTACTCTCGTGGCATCCTTTACAATAGCACGCCTTTGCTTACTTCGTAAGCATTATCATTGTCAACCCTCAGTTGCAAATTCCTTCCTGTTTAATCCTCCACGGTCACGTCGTCGGCTCAACAACTCCCGCAATTTTCAACGTATATCCGGTTCAAGGATCGACTTTAACAAATCGTTGCTACGAATATTAATTGTGGAGTGAAACGGTCTTCCACAATCTCTTGTATTAATCACTGACCCCGTGGTTTTTTAACGCCTTCATCTTCGCTCTACTGATTAGGTTTACAGTGTTGCTACTTTTCAGTGACTGTTTGCGGTCGTGTGTGCTGTTCTTGTTCTTTTGTTGCTTCTGTTTCCGAAATTTTATTGTGTAATGTCTAGCGTGGCACCCTCCTTATCTGATTCCCTCACACGAGAGCACTTGAGGAAACAAAATAACAGAATGAACATGAAGTCAAATCAAGCTCTGCCTGGAAAAATTAGTGGATAGGCGTAAAGCTAGCTGTCTTTGTTTAAACAGCTTGGTGATCTGACATCCCCACCCCCTTCCTCAGTTGCTTCTCGGATATACTATATTTCACTTTAAATCAAGACGCATTCGACGCAACAAGCTGATGAGTCAAATCAGACGGTGTCAAAAGCGCAACATCCTGGTGTTTGTCCTGTTTCTGTTCGACTTCTAACATTGCTGAACCAATCATAAACAGAAAAGGCTCCATGACTTGCGTTTTTTACGCTGCCTGAATCGTTTCATTACATAATAGTGTCCGCTGCGTCTGGGCCTCTAAGAACTCTGAAGAGGTTCTTGAGTCTGAAGCAAGAGTAAAAGTTGTAATGTAGACACTCTTGAGTTTTTTTTTCTGAACTCATTAGTATTTGTCTGGTAAAAAAAGATTAAAATTTCGACGTAGACCTGCCCGTTCCGACGCGCCGACGGTACAAAAGCGCGAAAGCGGAGACAAAATGGTGGCAGACGCGATATTGTCAGCGGGGTTTGATGACCCCTGCTCGCCACTAAGCTGTGTCGGGGATGCCGTCAATGACGTCATGGCGCTCTGGCACGATAAAAGACGGCAGAGAGGATCACCGCCTTCCCCGCGGCGATCGCTGCACGCAATTTTCAAAATAAATGCGATTGACGCTTACTTCTGCCCAATATAATTTCGATGACTGAATTCACTGGACAAAAAGCTATAGAAGACAGCTACTAACTTAGCTTTCTTGAAAAGTGCCTCACCTTTCTTTACGCTGAAACGAAGTATAGTATCTACCATATAAAGTCACCCTAAACAGGCAGTGTCGGACAATGTGACTCAAGTGATTGAATAAAGACAACTTCCATACCTTTTCTAACGGAGGACACGTCGTCGGCTCCTTCTTCAAAATGAGCAAACAAAGAGTAGAAAAAGTCGTTGAACCATAGATCATCGTGCATCTGGAATGTCAAGTTGGTTTGTTAAGACATTGTCGCGAATCATAAATGATCTCATTTTTCTTTTCATAGGCCAGCTTTAGTATTCTCTCGAGTGAAACAAGAGTTAAGGATTCGTTCAAAAACACCATAACTGATACTGAAGAAAACGGTCACCCTCTTGGCGAGAAATGACTTCGTACTCTGGTCAAAACTATTTTTGAGGACTTGTTTAGAAACTCATGTCTCCACTCAAAGCCGAAGCGAATCTCTGAACGGGGGAGGAGGGCATCAGAAAAGTGCGAGCAATGTTCAAGACAAACTAGCTACGATGTCTGAAAGGCATAAGACGCAGGCAAGCTGGTGAACTTGCTGGAAATAAAGCGGAGTTCAGAAAGAAATATGGAAGTGAGTATTAAAATATAATACGCCTAGAGTTAGGACATAATGTTATTTATGTAACTAAATATTATAATTTACACGTGGGTGTTTATTTCTATTTTTGATTTGTTTTGCGTTTATTATAAAGAAAATCTTGCGTCAATTGGTGAACCTTAAACATAATGAAAATATTCTCGATCGCTCAAAAAAATAAAAATAAAGATTCCAAATCATTTACTTTTTAGTTTCTCTCCTATAAAGTGACTAATAAAGCTGAGCGTTTCTCCGTCTAAACACGGCATATCTGAAGAGGTACTCGGGCGGTTTCTTTATTGTCCCCTGATTTCGTTGAAAATTTGCTAAACACACCAACAAACGAAGCTGAAATTGGAACCCAAATATTGCGCCAAACTGAGCAAAGCAGTAGAAACAGCAAATGCAGATGTTCCTGGCGGGATCGCAGACCCTGGAGAGCAAGTCTAGCACGGGGTTCGATAGCCTATAGATGGAAAACAGACAGGAACTTAAGCGAAGACGGCCATGAGAGGATAAAGCAATCCCATCTGCAAGCGGGCTTCTCGGACACGGACTCAACATACGAATCCAACCAAATAGAGTGTGTGGCATTGAAACTGCCGGGGGTTCGGGCGGAAAAGAGCTGGTTTTAGCCTGTGGCCAGTGCAAGCGGCTGACCGTCCCTCCCCCTTTTCCCTGCTGTTATTACGCTCCAAGAACTTGAAAAGTGTACGAACGTCAGAATCAAGTGCTATGAGACTCACAACGAGGACCAGTTTGTGGCAGTGTTAGTGCTTAAAAATGTCTTCTGGACGTCCAAGAAACGCTGATGGCGAGCATTCCACCTCTGTATATGACCTTAATCCCCTCGGGGAGGGCAAAAGACAAACTCCATGTCTTAGTGTCTAGAGACTCTAGAGACTCTCGATCGGACTTCAAGCTAGTATTCAGGAGTTTCACTCGGAAAGCATGAAGGGAGCCGCTCGTCGTAACAGGTGACTTCAACGCAGCGCATCCAGTGGCAGGTACCGCACCCTTACCGCCAAAGGACAGCAGTCGCTGGCTGTTCAACAAGCCGGGGTTTGCAAACCCGGACGCCGCCTTCTTGCAAGAACAGATCAAGCTGAGAGACCATCTTTCAGTCGGTATATGAACAACTGAACTTTCGAGGAACATTACCCGTCACGGGACGACGAAAGACGTGTGACAAGGTCGAGCGCTGTCGCTCGGACCAGGGATAGTAGACCAGGCACCTCTACGTTGACGGCGCGGGCCCTATTGAGGGCGTGGCTGCAGCAGCCGTTGCTATCATCGGACGGTAGCAAGAAGGTCACGGAAGCATCCTCCAGGGTAACTTTGGCTACGGAAGCCCAGAAGATGACCATGGAACTGGGTATCGTAACGCAAAAATGACTAGAATATAGGACTCTCAGTGCGCCGTTCGTAACTTCGCCGCGAGTTCTGAGGGCGGCTACTGAGATTCGGACTTGTGACCATTACTTGAAAAATGTTATGTATTACAATTACAAATTATCGAGCCTCGAATGTGATGGATTACTGGTACAAAGTACTTTCGCTAAAAAGTTACGGATTACTTTACTCGTCAAATTACGAATTACTTTCAAGTTACTTTTCCCGACACTTATCAAGCAAACAATAAAAACAATTTATGTTTTCAAAATTATTGTGCAACACTATTTTCCCTTTCTCACACGCCCGCAATATGGTAGTCCTTCTAAGAATAAAATATTGCATTTAAGAGGAAGATTGCAGGTGCACTCCATTCACCTGCCATCCCGCCATCCGGCTAGCTCCCTGGAATTCTCCAGACAAAGCTAGTGGTGCGCATGCTCAATAGCAGCGCCTGCGTCCGCTAGGAGATCAGGAGAACGCTTGCTCGACATTGTCTTCTTGACCTTTGCTTTTTGCATATTTGTATATGCCTTGCACGTTTTTTTCTAATCGTTATAGTGACTGGTCATGCAAAAAATCGTGTTTTCTTTTAGGTATTTTTTTCTTCACGATGTTTTCTATTTTGTTGAACTTGCTAACTTTATTCTGCTGATATGCATAATCATATTGCTCAAGTTTCTGTATTATGTTCATATAAAAAAGTAACAAGTAATTAAAGTAATCCGTTACCAATATTCGTAACGAAATTATATTACAAATTACTGCTGCAAAAAAGTAACGTGGGAATTACAAAATTACTGTAAAAAGTAACGGATTACAAGTAATCCGGTACTTGTAACGGGTAACTTCCCAAGTCTGCTGAGAAGGCACCCCCGCTGGCGGTTCAAATTGTCTGGTCTCCAGAAAATGAGGCGGCTTAAGCCGCAGCCCTGGATTCTCTTCCAAGCCGGAACTTTATTCCTGCCTTAGGCATGGAGAACTAGTGATCGTACTCCAAATGTCTACTGGACATTCGACTAGCACGTAGATTTCCAGCACCGCAAAGTACCCAAGCGAGGAAGGAGAACACGCCCTTCGACGGCTACAGACGAATACCCTTCTCTCCCCAGACGAGTTGTACACCTCATACCCGGACAGATACGCGTCGGCAGCCTGTCCATGCTGCGGGGGCAAAAGGCACACACATACTACATGATGTGGGCCTGCGAGAACAATGGAAAAGCTTCACAAGGTGAAGCAAACAAAGAAGAAAGGTATCGGCTCTCGCAAGCGATGACCCGATAAAGCAACAGCTTGTAGTCTGACAGCCCAAGGCTGTGCAAGCGAGTGAAGTCCTGGAATAGGGGTGTACAGCCAACTCCTCGTTCTCTCATAGCCCTTTTTACCCCAACACCTTCCCCTCTCTTCTGCCTTTGTGCAATAAAGTTGTTTTCAACAAAGACACCCATGTTCCTAGTTAAAATGTGCTCAAAGACATGTGTCGGAAAAGATCAAACTGCTACCATTTTCAATTAATTAATTAATTCTCACTTTTTTTATGCAAAAATAATATTTTGGCTTTTTCCGTGTATCAAATTTGACCTGCAGTTGTCATATTGTCTTTAACAACAAAGAAGACACGCAGTATTTCTGTTTTTCTCTAGAACAGATTTTTCGCCACTAAACACCTTATAAAAGGGTAACTGCACACGCAACCATATTCAGAGTGATGTTTAAGTACAGTGACGTTGTTTTGAATCCATATATTCGGTTGCTCTTGCATACGTGAAGCAGTGGAGCAAAACTATCTGGAGGTTTTGCCCAATCAATATTAATTTGTTATCAATCTCAGAGTTATACGCCTTCTTAGGTTTGTGCGAGTTAGCCGTTCGGCTGAAAATCAATCGCGTTAGATTTTTCTATTGTTGCTAACGAAACGCGTTATTTATTGACCCATCATAATGCGTCAATAAATGAGGCAAGGTCTACATCTTACTAACGTGATCAATAATAATCGAACCTTCGTTTAAAACCGTGCAACGCCTCATATGAGGGAGAAACCAAGAACTTCCCCAAACATCTACGCAGACACAAATATGATGTAAAAAAGAAGGACATACAAGGAAACACTCTGGTGGAACATGCAAAAAGAACAAGCATATCATCGACTTCGCTAGGAACTTCGTACTGGACTCGGAAAGAAACTGGAAAAAACTACTCTTTTTAGAGTCATGGCATATTCAAAATACAAAGAAAGACCTGAACCGGTCGATCGGTACCCTCCCAAGCAGTTATATTCACGAACTTCGAGAAGTCACAAAAAGAAGAAGACGGTTTTAACGGCAGCGACAAGAAGAAGAAAGACGTACTCCCAGCCAAATGAATCAACCGTGAACAAGCGACCGAGCATGCCGCGAAACGTCGGGCTACTTAAACACAGTTGCTTTGAGTACCTCCAGCTTCTTTTATTAAAACCGTTTTCGTAAAATGTTTATTTTTCTAGACTTTTCGAGACTGCTGCCGATTTACCCGGATTCGGCGTGTGCGATTAGTTGCCCCCTCCGAAGCTCTCTTTGTTTGGTAGTTGTGTTTGTTGCGTTGTGTGTTTATCAATTTGTTGCATGTTTATTTTTTATTTTTTATGTCACACGTGCCTCGGTGTTTAATTAAATGCCAGTAGCGTACATAAATAAATATTATAAATTAAAATTCACCCACGAAGGAAAATGTTCGAATGCAGACTATTCAAAACATTCATGGCTTTCATTGGGTACCCTACGATTCTCACCACGACTCCCTTCTAATGGTCTGTATAAAATGTTCGATCGAACGTTGAGGGCCGCACTCTCAATTCACCACGACACAGACAAGAGGGGCACACTAATTTCCAGCCTGCTATAAGGCCTGTGAACCAGTCTTCAACAATGGTGGAATATGACCTGCCGCGGAACTATGCATAGACTATACATTGATCAGATCCGTATGCCTCTTCTACCTCCTTGCCCGACCCTTTTAATAACACCATGAAGATGCGACTCGCCTACTGCCTATTCTTACTTCTCTCACAAAGCGAAAGGATCGCCTCTTTCTGTATACGCGTAATAGTTCACCTCAAGTAATAACTTTCTTTGTTCGTTGACACTCCTACAACAGTGCGGAGGTACTTTTGTTGATCTTGAGAGGCGTGACTATACGTGTGAAAAAACAAACTGCATAATATCACATCCATTGACCTCTTGTAGTACATCCAAGTTATGCCGCCGCAACTACAAACACTAACATTTCTTCATTGGCTACTTTCAGCCAAGCGAATGGCGGTGTACCCTTCCAGTAGTTAAGCGTCAGCACAATCGCTCTTCCTTTTGCGCTAGACATCGCCCTAGCGAGTCACCTACTGGAGAGAAAATGCAGCACCTTAGAGCTAGAGGTACTGCGGTGTCGGTGGCACGACAATTCACGTGAATTGGACATACCACCGTATAGCGTGAACAAAGTGAACTGAACGGTGCCACAGGCTCGAAAACGATATGCGACCTGAAAGAGTCAAGGGTGGGGCAGGACACTTTCAGAAAAAAATTCTTTCTTTGTTGAGTTATAATTTTAACGCAAAAGATTTCTTTCATTTTTTGTTTCTAAACGTTCTCCTGTCTCCACGACCCTCCACCAGTTTACTTGACTATTACTACGGTGTATCCATGGCATCTTCATATTTCTATTGCATAACAAGGTCTTGCTGTATAAAAATATTGATGACATCCAATTTCCATTTTTTTTTCGATTGTTGTGCTGCCTACGGCGTCATATATTGTTTCACATCGCATAACACTGAATGATCACATCTATAATGTTTGCACGACGTTAGAGAGCCACCTTTGAAACTAAGATGTATCACGTCGAAGTGGAAGAGCCAACACTACAAACATACAATTTTATAGCCAAGTAGGGTTAATGGGGAGGGATAATTAAGTGATAAGTAAGTTTGTCAACTCAATGGCGTTTTTAAACAAAGCCACAGTAACATACTCTGCACTAGCAGGAGGGGACCTAGTTTTAAAACGGGTCTATACATTTTTTAAAATAAGATATGATAGTCGGCAGAGAAGATTCTCAGTACTAGGTTCTTAATGCTAACAATCATGTAAATCTTCATGGCACTAGTAAGGCGCTTGGCTAACGCCTGAATGACGCATTTACGGCTCTCTCGAGCCAATAAAGATTATTATTATTATTGATTATTATAAGGCCCTCTATTTGTAATATAAACGACAATTCACAGGGGAATAATCGAATACCCAAAGAAGGCGCGTGTTACCTGTGCTTTGTTATGGCATCCAGGCACAATCTTGGGCCGAAGGCCGCTCCCGGAATTACTATGGTAGACCCGAACATCGTGGTAGCCAAAGCGCCCAGTGTCCTGCCAAATCCGTAGATCAATGGTAAGCTGAGGCAGATGGTTTCACGCTGCAACCAAGAAGTTTTTTTTTTTCAACGGAAGGCGTTTAAATATAATCACCCAAATTACATTATTGTGTCCCTCCCATCCTCATCTTCCGGCAAAAGTGAGCAGAGAAATTGACGTCATGCGAGCTGACACCACATGACCTATACACAAATGCAATCTCTGCGCTACATTTTGGGGTTAAATTTATGTAATCTCACATAAACACCAGTTAGCGAAGAAATTAAAATAAATGTCAACTAAATTTAGTGTACAAATTGATGCCAGGTGAATTGAAATCACGAGACGTATACACCGATTCAGCTTGTGGAGAACTTCTCACTCTCCTTTACGTGTCCGTTGCCGACGCCCACATTCCCCGCCGTTGCGAACACTTTCTGACTCCTCCAACGTCTCCAGTGCCAAAGCCGATGCTCCTTGACGGTCTGGGACCCTTTGCACTCTGTCATGTTGACAGATCCGAGATATTGACAAACTGATGTTTACAATCAAACCGGAGCGCCCCTAGCACACGACACCGGCGCCGCGCATGCGCGATGGAGTGTGGAAAAGAAGCTCGCAGTCGCCCGTAAACAAACCATTGGAATGCGATGTTGTCGACGTCGGTGTGCGACCCCATGCTCGTTTTTGCGTTAGAATTGTTGATTATACGTCCTCCTGGCAATATCTGACTACTTTAGCGGCCTCAGCGAAATTAACGAGGTTATTTACACCTGAACACTCCGCGCGAATAATGTGACATGTCGCGAGTCAGTACGCGTGGACGCCACTGAATGTACGATACGAAAAGCCTGATTGGCAAGAGATTCTGCTTGCTATCTTTCAGTCATAACGTCGCTCGGACTGCAAAAGCGCGAACCGTGGCTGAGATGGTCGACGTCGATGCTGAAAATGGCGAAGCAGAATCGGTCCAATGGAATCAGGCATAACAAGCCGGTGATAGTCACTGGTAACAATGATCAACATCTCCTTGTATCTACTGATTACATCGAGCCTACTTGCACCAACCTATCTTCAAACCCAAAGGTTATTTGAGGTCTGCACCTACTTTTTATCGCGATTACCGGAACCGCCATTGGTCTACGGACCGCTGTCGTTTGAACTTGCAGACGATAGCAAGTAGAAACCTTCGAAAGAGCAGAAGAGAGTTTGGACGATCAGGCGGCCGTTTGAACTTGCAGACGCACTGAACGCAGCCCGCTGGTGGTCCGTATAACTTCATGGTTTTCCCCCGCTCGTGTGGGAACAATACAAATGAAGTTGACGACCTCCGTTTTTCCTGCGTTCAACCCAGAGTGCTTTCCGCACAAGCATTGGTGTTCCGACGACGTCTGGTTTTCCTTTTCACGGCCCCTGTCCGCTTTCTCGGACGAATTGAGCATGCAGAAAGCACAAGAACACCGACCTTCAAACATTTCCCAACTCTTTCCTTTCAGCACCAGTCGCGCCGTTTGAACGAGAAAGCCGGTTTTTTTTTCTGGTTTCTTCTAAAACAACACAGGAAAGCTCGTCCCGCATGCTGACTTCCGCCAACAGCCCAAGACCGGAACTGCGCCCGACGCGCCACCACCGCACCAGGACGTAAGAGAGCTAAGTTCGCGTATAACTTGCTCGTTTCTCGCCGGACTTGTGCCGTTCGCTGCGAGACACATGGGCGGCCCGGATAGCCATATACTCTTGCTAGATATAGACACAACGTCCTCGGTAGAAGATTAGTAATACCATCGTCGGCAGGAGCGAGATGCGGTGTACAAAAAATGAATGCCGTTTACAACTCCCTGTAGCGCCGAATTAGAGCGCAGCTCTTGAGGAGGAGGAGGGAAGGGTACTGATAGGAAGGTATACCCGTCCTCCTCTCCTCCTCACCTCCTCATCCTGTCTGCTACTCCTACCTCCGAACGGCGTCGCCGTCACCTCACGAGGGTCACGTGACCTCACGGGGTCACGTGACCTTACGGGGTCACGTGACCCCTGTAAGGCCACGTGACGATGAGGTCATCACGATGACATCATCGCCATCGTGATGACGCCATCAGTGATATCACCAGTGACGTCATGTGTGACGTCATCGTGATGACGTCTTCCTGATGACGTCATCGGCATCGGCATCGGCATGGTCACTGATGACGTCGTCAGTGACGTCACTGATGACGTCATCGGCATCGGCATCGTGACTGATGACGTCATAAGTGACGTCACGCGTCCCATAATGCCCCACGCGGTTACGCCGACGGCGACGGCGACGCCGACGGCGACGCCTCTCAAGCCGAAAACGGGCGCCTGGCCTGACCACACTAGCGTGAACGTCGCCGCCGGTCGGCGCCGCCGGGCGGCACCGCCGTTACGCAGTGGGCGTCACGTGACAGCACTGGCTCTCGCGATCGCGCGCGCACCTCCCGTCGGATTTCCCGCTCTTTCGTCGTCTGCTCTTCAGTAGATACTTCCGTTTCGGCTCTATCTTTGGCATATATCAGCATCGAAACCGCACTCGCTGCCTACATAATAGGTGTCCATGATGACCTCGTGATCAGCGTGAATGTGATTATCCCAGCCTGCTCATTGATCTTGTGACGTCGCCGCGCTCTGAATGGAAGGAGGCACAAGTTTTGGGTCCGGCCGAGTTGGTTCTACCGAAACACCGAAGGACAGGTCAGTGCTTTACTGCCCCGGCGGCGCGCCAGAGATGGAGGCTATTTTCGAAAGGCTCACCAAATCAACACGACATCCGTCACAACACAGACGACATGCAAGAAGTGCAACGGAGAAACTCACTTGTGTAATTCCGAATTCCTCTTCTATAATTTCCCAGCTGTTGTTCTTAGCGTCATTATCTAGGTAATCTGGCTGCGTCTTGTCATATAAAAAGGTGAAAAGTCGCACACTTTCAAGGAACCGCTTCGTTCAGGAAGGCATCGGGGGAAATGGGAATAGCAGACGACACAAAACAACGCTACGTCGTTCGGCACGTGAAAGACGCGCGGAGGACCGGCTTGAGCGTTGCCATGCCATCAGCAACGTCCGTATCTACGCCATTTTTCATTGGCTCCTCTCTTCCACGGCGAGGAGCGGCGAGCTCGGAACCGCGCAAGGGCCGGTTGGCTCTGCGGTGCTGTATGTCGCGCCGCTGAAGCCGAAAACTGGTTTTGGTAGGCAGCCGGGCGCACCGACCGTCACGCCGCAGGCCTCCGCGACGTTAATGTGGTCGTGCCTTAAGAGCTGCGCTCTTAAACGGCTTGCGGGCTACATAAGGAGAGCGCAAGCGAGGGTCGGGCAAGTCTTTATTGAAGGTCTTCTTTCTGGAAGAACTGATTGAGGGTGCCGACAAGCTGAAGCAGCAATCGGAGGAGAACGGGACTTCGGGCAACGGCATGTGAGGCACTAAACAGTTTGATTTCACAAGCCGTGTTGTTTTACTTTACGGCGAACGACTGAAGCGCTGCTCGATCGACTCGGGCGTCGAATAAGGTAAAACGTTCTCAGAAGTTTCGTCGCGTTGCCTAGCATCAAGGACCGTTCGCCCGCTAGATTTTACGGTTAAATTGATGTACCGTGACGAATATACCATCCGTCTTCCAGCTAAATATAGATGTAAAATGTACGTCCCGTGACCTTACGTCATATTACCTATACCAAGTCAGTTTCTTGGGATAATCTAGTGGGTAAATTGATAAATATATACCCCGTGTCCCAAAGAACGAATAGGCTGTTTAAATCGACCGCAAAAATCGGTTTCTAAACCTATCGCCTTCCGATTTTGTACAACGTTGGCCACAGGTGGTGCATTTGTTCTATAACATTCGCGAAGAGCAAAATTACCTGAAGAAAAAGTAAAAAAAAGGCTTAACTCCTATGGAAACCCCTTCCTATGCTTTGAAGACCGGTGGCTTTGCTGCGTTTCCATAGGAGTTAAGCATTTTTCTTTTTACATTTTCTTCAAGTAAGTTTGCTCTTTGCGAATTTTATAGAAAAAATACACCACCTATGGCCAACACTGTACAAAATCGGAACGCGATAGGCTAAGAAACCGATTTTTGTGGTCGATTTAAACAGCCTGTCCGCTATTTGGGTACACGTGGTAGATTATTCACCTCTTTAAACGAGTGTTTCATGTGTTCTAAACACATTCAAACGATGGTTCGTGAAATACTGCACACCATTGATTGTAAAACTTCGAAAGTTGCTGTCAATGTTTTTTTTTTTTTTTTTTTGCCGCAACTAAATGAAGATATCACCAGGATCGTGCGGCTTCGGATCCCTCTCAGCATCGCAGGTCATAAAACATGTTCGAATTTGAATCATACCACGTAACAAACTATTTCTCAGCACTTTTATAACAAAAAGCGTATTGAACATAGCGAGGTTTAGTAATCAGTGAAGGTGTGTAAAGCATCTTTATTTCAACTGTTATAATTGCAAAGTGGAAGCAAGAAACTCAGCAATCTCGTAATTAGGCGCTATATTGCTGTTTTGCCACTCGAAAGTAAATACACGCACATGCTTGAAAACATCTGCAGTTTAGTTCTGCTATTATCGCAATGCACTGTTTTGGTATTAGTTCTTGTGACGTCACGAAGGCAATGAATCACCGTAATATAAGACGGTTATTTTACTTTTGGCCGAAATGAAGGAGTTGACATGTGTCGAATAAAATCAAGAGCTTGTTGTCAATACAGCTCGCACTGCGATGGAACACTATTTAAAGCGTCACTTCTGAGCCGCGGCATTATTATCAGGTCAATGGAGAGAACCCCAAGCCGTCGAAATTGTAACTGAAAACGACGGGCTATGCTGTAGCGAGAAAGACGTCGCTGAGGGAACGTTTTCGGTCGCACTGTTTGTGAGCGCTGCAGCAACGTTTCTGACAATAGCAATTTATATTTGGGTGTGAATAATGTGCCATGTGTTAAAACCATCTCTCCATCTATTCTTTTGTTTTGGGAATATCGTCTCGCTCTCCTTCTCTAGTGTTTCTAAGGGAAATATGTTTAACCCGATTTTTCTTGATAGTATAATCCTAAGATTTCAACACGCCGACGTATTTCAAAAAGCGGGGCGGAAGAATGCGGGCAAGCAACAAGTTTAGCTCATTTAAGAATTGATTCAGGTAACTTGTTTATGGTGCCAAATAAGGTCACAAAGAACATCTCACAGATTTTTTTTTCTATCAGACAGAATGCTGTATTCTTAAAAGCGCTAAAGCGAACGTGTAACAAAACAAAGAACTAAGCGCAAACCTTTTAGCAACGTTGCTATCCTTTTATTGGGAAGACCAAGGTGCACCTATGCACTTCTTATGAGTTGTAAATGCGAAAGCATGCACGCCGCTTCCCACGCAGCTGCGAGACGTCGAGACGACGTCGAGAATTGAGGTCCTAGACGTTGGGCGACGTCGAAGTCGCTTAATAAGCTTTTAATCGACATCGTTGGTACGTCCACATGCAGAGGTTCCGACAACGTGAAACACTGCGACGTAGTGACAACGTCATAAAGCTTACCTCGACGATCTTCAGCAGTAAACGACGTCTGTTCGACGTCTTGTATGCAGAAGTTTTTGAGCGTCGAGCTACAAGACGCGCCATAACAATGTCCTGAGCAGAACCTTGACGTTTTCGACATTAATCGACGTCAATTCTACGTTTTCTCCGGGAAGGTATTTGAACGTCGAGCACCGAGACGTCCCAACAATGCCCCCGAGCAGCACCTTGACGTCATCGACATTATTCGGCGCATCAGTTCCACGTTTTTTCCGGAGGTTCTTCGGAGCGTTGGTCGCGAGACGATCCCAACGAAATGTCTGAGCAACACATTGACGTCATTGGAGATAATAGAAAAAACGTCGAACAGCGTTTTCTCCGCGAATTCTCTTTCATAGCGTGAAGCACTGAGACATCCCAACAATGTCCTGAGCACCGCAGCAGTGACGTGATCGACATTATTCGACGTCATTTTCTACTTTTTTTTCAGGAGGTTCTTCGAACGTTGAGCACGAGACGTCCCAACAATGTCTGAGCAACACCTTCGTCCGATTGGCATTAATAGACGTCAGTTCTGCACGTTTGCGCCGGGAAGTTCTCTGAACGTGAAGCGCAGAGGCGTCCCAACAATGTCCGAGCGATGGCACCCTGTATTCACCCTGAACAAAGCGCCTTATAGAGCCCAAGGTGCTCTCACATCACTTGCACGATTTCTCGTCAATGTCTGCATTTTCGATGCTGTTCATGCCAATCCACCTTTCAACCTGGCTGCAGCTGCAGAAATCTCTTACAAAATTATCATTCTCGTGATTGTTGTTTTAGCAGGAATTGCTTGAAAAACCGAGAATTCACAACAACAAAAACCAGGATTTAGCTCGGAGTCAGCGGGGCTGTTTATAGCATTTTTAGCAATTCATAACTTAATATCAGCGTCTTTGAAGCTGTAAAAGAATCGATAATATTGTAGAGAGTTTTGCAGCTGAGTCAGGTTGAAAGGGTGGACAGCATGCACAGTATCGAAAACGCTGTCATTGACGAGAAAATCACCTTCAAAGTGACATGACTGGTCCGTGGGCACAATAGGGCGCTTGTTCAGGGTGACTCGGAGTGCTACACCCAAACCGTGTAACCATAAAAGTGGCCGAAATTACCGATCACTAAGGAACGGAAGACACATTACATGATTTAAAATTAACGAGAACTCTGGTGACAGGGGATTTAACTCATGGTTTATTCGTCCAAATATATATGCTTTCGCGAACATACCTTCGAACAGCAGGAAAACGAGTCTAGTTGACTCCATTGTTCCACGGTGACCCAGGTCGAGACCTTATCAATTGACATCCATTCAGTCTCGACATATGCTCGACGTTTTATGGTCGTTAAATGAAATTATTTCAACGTTGACATAACGTTATCACAGACGTGTGCTCGACATTTTATGTCGTTAAAGTTAAGACTTTATGATATGGTTAATATGTTTGAATAATACTCGACGTTTTATGGTCGTTAAATAACGACATTGTCAATGTTGATATAGTAATATTTGACTTCCATCAAATTGAATGATGCACTCGACGTTCTGGAGTCGTTAAATTGGGACGTTATGTCGACGTAAAATCCACGCTTTCCAGACATTGTAGCTGCATATTACGTCAGAAGGGACCTGACGTTCGAGACTTTCGACGTTCTTTCGACATGGTTCCTGACGTCGTCGACCTTTTCGACGTCTTTTAAACCGATGTCTGTGCTGCCTGGGTTGTCCGCTCCCTCTTTCCGTCTGCTGCGTACTTTCGTCGCCGGTCAACGCGTGTTCCCCTGGGCACTGACCTTGGACGCTCCGTGTTAACGGCGCGCTGATGGACACGCAGCGCCATGGGGTAAGCGGTCGTGAAAACTGACGAGCGCAGCGTCAAGGCCGTCAACGCGCGCCAGCCAATGGAACCGAAGGCCGTGCCGTTTTCGCTTCGACTGATGACGTCCAGCTCGCCTCATGAGACAGTTAATGCTCGCATTGAAAGAAACGACTTACCTCAATGATACATGGTTTACCTTGCTCTCCAGGTCTGTCGACTGCTATTTCCACTGAAATTTGATTGTGACATGATTATTCTGCAGGTATGTTTGTTGGTACCGTGACTCAAAATTCACCTCTTCGATAGCCCTATGGATAAGAAGGTTCCAACATCGAAGTTCATTAAAGCTTGATATCTAATGTGCCTGATATTTAATGGGAAGTTCAGGCGTAGTATCGTTTGACCGACTGGCATGCTTTTTTTCTTTACGATCAGACGGATAATTTCCTATTTCTCCAGTCGTTTTAGGAGAGCTGTAGCCCAAAGTTGACGGAAGAAGTGTTACTGCGGTCGCGAGTGTGACGCTGCGCACGTTTGTAAATGGTATTTTCGAGTACGAGGAAAGAAGAAAGACCGTTGTATAGCAGGGCGTTGATAAATGGCCTGGAAGCGCACACGTTCCATGCGTCTTCTTTAGTATTCATTACTTTTGTTTTGTTTTGTCTTAACAAAATCGGCCGGCAAAACGTTGGTTAAATTTTGGACCTTCATGGCTGCCCCTTTAGATAGGCCTCTTCGTCGACCTACCAAGTTTAACCACAAGAAGAAGCAAGTCATCAGGTACAGCAAGCATCAATCCTTTTCCCACCTACACGAGACATGGTCGAGCTTTTATCGCACAATAAGCAGACCACCAACAAGCCTAGATGACGGCGAGTTCATTGAATTGCCGTCCTTAATCGAAAGCCCGAAGGAGGTAATCTTTTGTCTCTCTATTTTTAATTCCTCTCACTGCGTCTTATATGGCCACGCATAAATAATGATGAATCTTGGGTCTCTTCGGATGCAAAGTCGTTCACCTGGCTCATTATATCCTGTAAAACGACTTACGACTTTAGCGGGACCTAATTTTCCAGATTTCGCGAATCGCAAACAATTTAGGGAAGAATAGGATTTTATGAACATCAAGTAAAATGTAAATACATTTGAATCTATATTGAGATGCCACCCCACATCGGGAAAATTAGAACGCGCATGCCTGTTACAAACTTAGCTTTATTTAAGTACAAATTTTGGGCTTTCAGAAAATAAGTCGTTTACAATTACATAAGTGAGTCATTCCGAATTTATCTCAGCCTGCACCTGTGTCAAAATATTTGTCGTACGTTTGAAAATAGCGGGGCTTTCATTGTTTGGAAAATGTGCGCATTTTATTGCGTTTGAAAATGGCAATCTTGAGGGGAACCATGCCGGTCCCAAAATCATCAACCAGGCGGGGCTCGTAATTAAGATTCCTCTGAATCTTCTGCAAAACAAACGTGTGGCACGATCGAATGACAAATGCCACTTACTTACCAGCTCTATTAGGTTTACAACTTTAGTGTGCTTTGCAATGCCGACTCTTTATTGATCTTCGCATTTGCGTGCAAGGTTCACACGAAAAAAGAATCTTCCGAGAACTGCGATTACCATATACTTGAGAAGTTTGTAGGGATGTTAGGCATGCTAGCGTTCATTGTCAGTTCTTCGAGATTTCGTGATATCCTTAGGATTATTCCAAGCTTACTTCGGGAGAATATAAATGAAGCCCTTTGAAATATATCCTTGCACGCAACGTGCATATACACCACCATATATAATGGGAATAGATATATTAACAAGTACATGCCTGAAATAATATTGTGAACGAAAAGGGGAAGGTGATTATTGAATTTATTGCATTAAAAAAGTTGGGGAAAGGAAAAGGCTGGCGAAAAGAGACGGGCCAGGAGCAGGATTGGGCCGCAGCGCCCCGCATATCCCGGGGCGACGCCTTAACCATTCATTTCTCCAGCCACTGGTTTCAGCGGACTGTCTTCCTGACCAGCTCTCTGTGTACTATTCGTTTCAATTCGCTTAACTGGGTGAACGTGGCAGTGGCCATTGAAACTCACTGGGCAGATTGCGGCAGTGACGTGGCACGTCATCTCAGCTGCAAATATCGGAACAGAGCCCGTCTTCAAGATCTCGGGGATTCACTCCTCCCATAGGGACGTTTTTCACGCTGTGCTGGGAATGAGATGAAGATTAACAAGTGCAACTGCGCAATGACAATGAAACTGAAGGAGAAAGGTGATTATTGAATTTATTGCATTAAAGTTAGGAAGGAAGGAAAATTTTGAAAGTATGGGGCCGGGCAGAGTTAATTACAACCTTCGCCTGTCGGGGGCGACGCGCTTAACCAATTAGGCCATGCAATACCAGTTTCAGCAGTCAACCTGACCCGGCTCTCTGTGTACTATTAATTTCTAATTCGCTTAACTGGGGTAGACGACAACCGTTGTGATTTAAGGCTCGCGCTAGTTTCGGTACTGACGATGACGTGGCACGTCATCTCCTTTGCAATGTCGGAACTAGGGCCCGTCTTTCAAAATATCTGGGAACCGCTCACTCCCCATAAAGGGATAATTGCACCGCATATTTAATGAGATAGGTAATTAACCGGTCTGGCCGCAGTAATATTGTGAACGAAGAGGAGAAGGTGATTATTAGTTATTGCATTAAAGTTAGTGGTAAAGGGAAGGGAAGAGAGCTGGCGAAAAATTGGGCCAGGAGCGGGATTGAACCTACTAGCCTATACGCCTGTCCGGGGCGGCCTTGTAACCAGTGGAGCCATCCCGGCCACTGGTTTCGGCAGTGAACAGACTGACAGCTCTCTGTGTACTGTAGTTTCAGGAATTTCAGCAACTGGGTAGACGACAACCGTTGTTGATTTAAGGCTCGCGCTAGTTCCGAATTGCGGCAGTGACGTGGCACGTCATCTCAGCTTGCAAATATCAGGTACAGGCAAATCTTTCAAGATATCTGGGAGACCGCTCTCCCCCGCAAAGCCGGAGAAAACACTACACAGTAATGAGATGAATGAAGATTAACAAGTGCAGCGGAAGTAATATTGTGAACGAAGAGAGGGAGAAAGTGATTAGTGAATTTATTGCATTAAAAGTTAAGGAAAGGGAAAGGGAAGAAAGCTGGCGAAAAAGTGGGCCAGGAGCGGGGGGATTGAACCCGCAACCTTCTACGCCAGTCCGAGACAACGCATACAACCGTGAACATCCCGGCCACTGGTTTCGGCGGACTCAATTTCTGACCAGCTCTCTGTGTCCACTATTAGTTTTTTTCAGATTCGCTTAACTGGGTAAACTGACAACCATTGTTGATTTAAGACTCGCGCTAGTTCCGAATTGCGGCAGTGACGTGGCACGTCATCTCGAGCACGTGGAACAGGCCGTCTTTCAGAGCCTTAAATCAGCAACGGTTGTCGTCACCGAATAAACGAATTCGAAATAACTCTCTGAGCGCAGAATGATCAGAAAATTAGTCCGCCGAACCAATGGCTAGCGTATTATTATTCGTCGCTAGATAGGCAGGTTGATGTAATTTCATGGCCTCTCCCCTTTCACCCTCACTAACTGTCTGGCTTTCATTAATGATCACCTTCCCCTCCTTCGTTCACAATAACCTGCTGTACCTTGTTAATCTCATTCATTCTGTCCATGCTGAGTGCAACCTAATCCCTACAGGAGGAATATCTTGAGGAAGATGAGCTCTGTTACGTGTTTACAGAGCTGGATGATGCCATCTACTGCAATTCGGTTTAGCGCAGCCAAATCAACGAGCTTGTTGTCCTACTAACGAATTCAACTAATATTTACAGAGGCTGGTCAGAGGTGAATCTCATGGCTCGATGCCGGATGTCTAATTGGTAAGACGTCGCTGGACAGGCGAATACGGGTTCAATCCCGAAGCTCCCAATAAACATCTCTTTTCTTCCTTTCCCTAACTGCTCTGGCAAACCTATTAATCGCAACTAGATTCTATCTTCTACTTTGACTTGCCTTGTTAATCTCATTCATTCCCGATAAGCTATTTGGGGAGAGTGGTCTAGATATCTTGGGCAGATATTCGATATTTACAACAAACAAGATGACGTCTTACGTCACTACCATGAGACAGCGCGGCCAAACGAGTTGTCATCTACTGGTCAAGCAATTCAGCTAATAATTTGCAGGCTGGTCAAGTGGTACCGGAAACCGAAGATGACTTGAAATGTCTCGTGAGATAAACTGGGTATTGCAGGTTCGCTCTGGCAATTTTCGCCTTCCTTTCCTAGCAATGCAATACTCGTTAAATAACGACGCGCTTGTTGTTCATTCCCATTCGCATTGTTCCTAGACAAGAAGATTTGAAACCTGTTCGATGACTGCAAAGCTGAATGTTTGATATACATTTTCGCCTGAATGAACATGGCTTAAACAGCGATTTAATCATCTATAGCGGAATTCAAGTATATTTTGAGACTGGTCGAAATTGAGTCACGCCAGGCATGTTGAATATTAGTCGCCCCAGACAGGCGGGATTGCGGGATATCCCGCTCCACCAACCCAATTCTTTCCGTACAACAATACAATAAATAATAATCACCTTCTCCCTAAGATACACAATATATATATATATATATATATATATATATATATATATATATATATTTGTTTGTTTTCACTTCTACACTTCTTATATTTTTCGCTGAACGCTTCCCACACCCTTCCGACTCCTACCCTGTCTGGGTTCAGCGACGACCCTACATCTTCTGTCTGTCAAATCCACTTGAGGATAGCTGACGTCTTTGAGACGTTTAAAGACACCTGCAAATTATAGCCTGAGAAAATGCAACTAGCGTCGCAGTTAAGGGAACCCTTCCTCACTCTCACTCGACGAGGCCGCCCGTGTGAAAGTTCACCGAGCATTATAGCCTAAAGCTCCCTCCACCGTAGCAGCACCAGAGGAGCCCGGTCCAAGCTACGCCGAATGGCTCGACCACCACCAGCTCCGCATTAGGGCATGGTGGCTCCCCGACTTCAACCTCCAGCGCTGCAGCATCCTCGACGCCAGAAAGATTTGGCGCACGTCTGCTTAATTCAAGCTGCACCAAGAACGACCGGCGTGTGGAGGACGCTCGTTGTGTCACCATTGCGGGGAAGCCGACCGAATCTACCGGCGTTGCCCCAACAGGCAAATAGGGCTGGGTGGCTTCCACCCTAACGACCCACGTCCATTCTACGTGGAGCGACCGCGGGAAATCGAAGAGCACCTGCGACAACCTTCCCCGTCCCCACGACGTCCAGACACCGCGATGCGCCGACCGCGTCGTGTGAGTCATCGCCGCACCATGGCGTACCTCCTGCAAAGGAACGGGCTGAAAGAACGGCTAGAAAAAACCATCGCCGATATAATCAACATGAACGTGAACGTGGAGCACAAGACGTGGGACGAGGTGTTACCCTACGTCACGTTTGCTTAAAACACGGCAGTTCAAGAGACAACTGGAGTTACATCTTTCCAGCTGACAGATGGTCGGAAGATAACGACCACGCTCGACGCCATTCTGGCCAACGAGCAAGCTGGCGATAGAGGGACGAATCCCAGGTGGTTGCTCAACGGGCCGGAACAGTCGGCCAGCTCACACGACTTCGTATTCAAGACCAGCAACGTGTCGACGCAGGCCGCTGCAGCCTTCTACTTCGGACGTTGACTTCCAGCCCGGAGACAAAGCATGGATATGGAGACTCATTCGTTACCACGGCCTCAGCAAAAGCTGTTGAAACGGTACTTCGGAACGTAAAAGGTGCTGCGTCACCTCGTGGAGCTCAACTACGAAGTGTTGTCCGGCGGAATGCAAAATCATCACAACGCCGACCGCCACCCGTGGCGGTTCAAGTCGTTCGACTCATACCGTTCTACGCTGAATAGGACTGTGGACATTTTGTATTCCAGAGAATTTTTAACCTTAATGTTTTTTGGTCTGTTTTTTTTGTGGCATCGGGGAGATTTGCTTTTAAAACTGGGAGTAATGCTGCGTGCGCAGCCATTCAATACAATAAAGAAAAATAATTGCGAAGTTAGCCAAATAGGAATCGTTCTTGGCTCCCATGCAGATGGCCAGAGCCCGAAATTCGCTACTGGATGTCATTTTCCTTTTTTATGTAAGTAGAATATCATAAAACCTTTATGGGACGTACAGCTTGATCAGGTTAAGAATGTATACTTCCAGAACGAATAAGGTAAAATGTTCTAGGCCCCCTGGGAAGGTTCGAAAGAGACCGCGACGTGCTGTACGGAGGCAGTCTTTCGGCAGCGCTCGAATCTGCGTTCACGCCGGCACTTGATTTCCGCGATTCTGTACTGTTATCTTCTGCTAGTTCATTCGTTGCCCCATCAGTTGTCGTTCGTAACAATATTTGCATGCAATCGTACACTGAGTGATCTTGCTTCAAGAAAAAAGAAAAAAAAGATGCATTTGGAGGTCTTACCACTATTCCACAAAACTGCTGCTGACGAAGAATGTTGATTTTGTTTATCTATGCAGTCTCGTATTCTCTTTGAGGCTTTCAGTTCTCTGACCGCCATTTTTGTTTCATGACACTCGACATTTATCTTGAGAAGGACTTGCAGTGGGCCTAACCCGTACGAACATGTCAGATATGGCCCTGATATATTTTATATAGGGCCAGATATGATAATATAAGTAGTCAGATAGGGAATATATGGGAGCAAATACGAACAGATATCGCATAAATGTGGGCAAATACTGCCAGACGCGGCCGTATAAGTGCGTAAATACGGCCATATTTCGCCATATACGCGTGCAGATATTGCCCCTGATAATGATATATGAGCCCGTTTCGGTCGTGCTCGTGCAAGTAATAAGTCATATGCACTCGCCAAGACAAGTTGATTGATCTAAATTGCATGAGTCTCATATAATTACTTAGTTATTGTTAATATCGTAAAAGTGAAGTTATTCCAGGTATTTGGACCAATTAATCAATTGCGCATTTTGAAGATTGAAAGACAAATGAAATTTGGTTGTATGTTTGACGTGTGACATTATGATGAAGTGCATAATATCGGAAAGCGAGTTAATGAAGTAATGGATTTGAGATCGCAGCTCTTAGGCGACCGTTTCGCGAGTTAAGCGGTGTCGGCATCGCCATTGAGTAACCGCCCCGCTAAATTTAGCGAGAAATTGAATTGCTACTTATGTCACTTGACGTCACTTTTCCCGCTAAATCTAGCAGTGAAACTAATTTTGCTCGTGTTTCCCCACTAAATTGAGCGGGGAAACACGAACCGTTAGCTTACTGAAGATGCAAGACGCTACTTCGTCGTCCCGAATCCCTTTTCCTTCGAACGCCTGCGAAGCCGTTGCGTCCTACGCAGCTTCTTTCAAAAAACCGTTCGCTCAGCATCGTAACCATCCGCTTGCGAGCGTCTGCGATTCATCGTTTGTTGAAAGTCGGAAGTTGTGCTCTCCGTGGTGTCTTTTATGTGCAACTCTTTAGTAAAAAGATTTGAAAGTTAAAAACGCGAGTCTAATAGTGTACACATAATTTTAACTTTATTGGTAAAAAAATATATATACACATTTATTTATTTATTTATTTGTGGACATCGTGCGCAAAAAATAGTCGCGCTTATATCTTCATTTTAAATTATGATGTGGGTTATACGGCGTAAAACATAGTATCGTCAAACTCGCATCGTTTTGGGTCACTTTCGAGCCAGACAGCTCATTTGGAAGTTCAAAAGTTGGACTTCATAGAGTTGTATGTTCACTCGGTATTGACAGCAGGGTAGACGCTATGCATGTTTTAGGCCAATCGTGTCTCCGGTTAGGGTCACGTGACTTCAGTCTAGAAGCTGGTGATGAAGCAGAACACGGCACCTGCCTGGAGCCCAAGGTCACACATAGCATTCACTGCACTATGAGCCTTGGGTACAAGTGACAAATCCGCACGTTGATGCCCCATAAGATAAGCCTTTTGTTTGTGCACTTCCGTTTTGGCCTATCCTTCTCTCCTTTCTTCTCTCTCCTAAGCTGAAAGCGTGATAGAAGGTGCGTGGTCACATGGTTTGACGGATGACGTTGCCAATATCGGAATGCGTTCGGCCGCATCCAGTTTGGTGTGGTTTGCGCCCTGCGTTGCTGCTGCGAATTTCTGCTTCTGCAAGCGATTTCTTCAAAGAAGCCCAAGAATATTTTGTGATGCGTTTAGTGCTCGGTTCTACAAATGACAGCTTGTGCTACATCGTGTTGAATCTTCACGGACACCTTCCTTCTCGTTTTTTGTGTTTGAGTGGCGATTCCGCCGTGGCCGTGTCGACATCTATCTCGGATTACCTTTCAAGTCCCGTCTCGTCAACGTAAGTGCGCTGCAACCTACTTCGTGACAATAGATCGTTTTCCTAAAAGTACTCTTCCAGATTAGCTCTAGAATTAGGCCGTGTCTATCTCCTGGCAGCCGGGATAATAATTGTGCAGAATGTTTCGGCATCGGTGCGATTGCGCAACAAGCAGAAAGTTACGATATGCCGCCGACAAAGTTTTGACGTGTCGCCAAAAAGAACAACAACAAAGAATCTTAATTGCGCATTCTAAAATTTGACGAGCGGCTTTGCGAGTCGCTTGTAGAATGATTGTTGCGATTTTGCGAAATACTGGTAAACAACGCTAGAGTTACCGTCATAATCTAAACCCTGAGATAAGGATAAATCAGAAAACGTACAACTCTCATTGACTCAGGGTTTATACCTGAGTCAATGAGAGTTGTATGTAGGCTTGCCTACATACAACTCTCTCGAAGGTATGTAGGCTTGCCTACAAAACTTCGCTCCTTGCAAAGGGTACAGTCTCGCAGACGGCACAGACCGATCCCCTGACGGCGGCGTCTCGGCTAGCTTGCACACGGGGCCACCGCCGCTCGATCGCCGTCTGGCCGGGCTCGCGGCGCGACAATCGCTCGAAGCGGGGAAATGGCATCATGTAACGAAAGGCAAAGGGCATCAACACCACGAATGGGCAAAAGCCGATGCAAAGGCGTGCGCGAAAGTAAACAACGGTAGAAAAGTGCAGTTGCTTGCCGCTATGAGATGTGTGCCGCAAACTTGGTAATCCACAGACGTATCCCTCTCCTGCCGCTCATACTTTCTCTAACTTGACGGACACTCTGTCTCGCGGTTCATGCCGACAAAACGATCGGACGATCGTCGGGATACCGGGTATTTGCTACAGCCGAGCGCGGCACAGTTTACCATTGCTCTCGCTGTGCAGGGTCGAAAAGTCGACCACCAGCATGGTGGATACCGGTGTTCGACGTCATGATGTGACGTACGTGCAATGCCTAAATACCGAGTGTTATTATTTTTATTCTTGCAGATTAGTTTTAAAAGAAGCCGTGAAAACTACACTTATGCGGTTTGTGCGAGTGAGTTATACGCCCAGGGGGACATTGTATAGTTTTGTAATCCTTGCGATAAGTCGGCTAATTAATTAAAATGCACTAATTTACGTTTAATTAGTGGAAATAGATATGTGGTTTCAATTAGAAACTTGCTGAGCGTCGTCCAAAACCCATAAATCAGTAATTTTTAGAAAGACTTTGAGCGCGTGTGAAGCGCAGTAGTGCGCTGAAGTTACCACTCATGGACCAGGTACAAGGCTGTGGCTAGGTAAGGAGACGGAAAAATTGCGCGGGCGCCTGACCGAAACCGCTAGCCTTGTACCTGCTCCACGAGTGGTAACTTTCTCACGCGCTGAAAGACTTTCTGAAAATGACTGATTTAGGGATTCTGGACGACGTTCAGCAAGTTTCTAATTGGAACCATATGACTATTTTCACTAATTTAAAAATTGAGTAGTGAATTTCAAATCATTATCCGACTTATTGCAAGATTAGCCACCCACGCAATGTCCCCCTGGGCGTAAAACTCACTCGCACAAACCGCATAAGTGTAGCTTTCATGGCATTTTTAAAAACAAATCTACAAGAATAAAAAAAAACTGTATATCAAGGTTGCCTTACCTGATTGGGACATATCTGCCCTGATATGGGAGGCAGATATACCTCTATCTGGCAGACCCTGATATGGATATATAAAAAAATTGGTCAGATCTGGCTTGATAAGGCTTATCTAAACTGATTTACTTGATATGGCCAGATCTGCCCAATTTTTATATAACCATATCTATTTTTTATATATAAGTCCAGATATGCCATTTTCGTAAGGGAATGCACGTTTGTATCACATCATGCGTTGTGAGACGGTCTAACGAAACTATCCGCCTGTTCCTTAAGATGTTTTGTCCATTACCACTTGTCGATAGTAACCAACTGCATTTGTCCTTCCAGAGCCTTAGGATAATCGATCTTAGAAACTGCGCATCTCTCATCTCCTGTCGACTTGTTGAGGTTTATGTCAATCAGGTTGCGAAGATTGTCTTGTACCAAATCTTGTTTTGCGTCGTACCTTTCTTGCTGAAATTTATAGATGATTTCTTGCATCGCTATATTTGTAAAAGTCAGGTTATGTCGTGATTGGCCTCACGGAAGGCATGTAAGAAAACTTGCCTTTGATGGCAATGTCTTTGTTGTTATGAGCAGGTATTTCGAACTCTGCCCTGAAGGTTTGCCCCTTCTCTCATGAGCCATCAAAATATGTCAATTCTCTTTTTGGAGGTCGCACTCTGATACGTCGTGCGGCCAGCGTGGATGCATTTAAGATTGGACAAGTGATTTGTGCACTTGTAATCGCTGATCGGCAAGTGTCGATTGACTATTGGGACGCTAGACCAATCTGAACCCTGCTAATGCTTGTCCCAAGACGATTGTTGTAATTACACGCAGCTTCAATTTCACTTGGACATCAGCAGACCTTAAGAGGCTGTTGAGCTTGTTATGCATGTAAGACAAATCTTCCTTAGATGTTTCCATGATGATGATGTGTTTGCTGCTGGAGGCACGCGGACAGCTGTCCTGGCATGTTTTACATCCCCATTATCGCCTGAGTTCTAACGACATTCGGTGAGAGCTTGCGTGTTTATACTTGTAAAAACTATCGTCGAACCTTGCCCAGACGTTTGTAGAATATTACGGTCATTAATTAATTGTTGCGGAAATCTTGTCCGAGTTTTGGCACTGATATAATTTAAATTATGGTTTTGGGAAGACGACAAAAAAGTAAGAGGCCGTTTTATTACAGGCTGTTGAGCAAAGGTTAAAAAATACACATACAATCGTTAGTCGGCGATTCTAATCATAGTCTTTAATACTCTCCCACTTTCTCTCGCTCTAGTTTTTATTTTTAAATCACGCCGGTAATAAATTAAACGCGACAAAAACGTATGCACAAAAGTAGAAAACGGATCATTATTACACCCTAAGCACTCTAAACGGAGGCTCTTACTTCGGGGCAGGATATTAGGCTGCTTGTAGTTGTGACGATTCACATTAAGCTCGCCTCGGCTCTACACTAGAACTATGCCAACAACATCATAAACATTCCGCCACTTGCATTTTTACTAGGTGTGTGCGAATATTCGGGATTTCGAATAGGGATCGAATATTTTTCGAATTCGATTCGTATTCGATTTAAGAATTGCATATTTGGAAATTTCAGAATATTCGCTCATGGCCGAAGTTTCGGGCAATGTATGAATATTCGATCAAGTAGCAAATAATCCACGCGCGGGGCATGCCCTGAATATTGAGAGCTTCTTTAAAAGCCGAGTCTTGTCGCCTAAATTTGCCATTATTCAATTCTTTTTTATAAATCCCTACCTTATACGGTATTCGAAGAACTACAAAACTTGCACGATTCAAACGCGCCCCCGAATCTAACATGCAGGCAGCTTTATTTCCCAGATATTGTGGGAACCATGGGGTTCCCTCTATCCCTATCTAGGCCCAGCTTCACGCAGGCGGTGGGTGTCGTCGTCACCAATGGCGTCGGCCTCCCAGACACAAGGAACCACGAGGCCGAATTCCCCGAAGGGGCCGGTTCTCCCTTGCCCATTTTGGGTAAACGTTGCGTTCGGCACAGCCTTGGGAGTGATTATGGACGCGTCCCGTTTTCGAGTGACCTTCTACCGGCCTCCCCGGGACGTGTTCATTTCCCACAGGCTGCATAAGCCGGCCACCACCTGTGGCCGGGGCTCTTGGTTAGGGGGGCTACGCTCGACGTAGCATTTATCGTTATTTTACTGCTCCCCTTTTCCGTGATCCTGCCAGTTACGGCAGCGCGGACTCTCCTCCTCGTGATCCCGTCAATTAAGGCAGCGCCAACCTTATTTCTCGTTTGTTCCGCTACGGGCGCAAGCGTGTGGCGTAAGCCCAATAAACACGTTCAACGGTATCCCTGTGTTTGGTGTGGTCTCCCGTCCACCGGAACCTAACGGCAGTCAACGGACGGACCCGGCCGTAGCCGCCAGAGCAGCGGACTACGGAGTGGGTGTTGCCTCACAGCGATCCGCAAGGTAGGTCGAAACGCACATTTTGCAACCGACGAGTTACGGAGTGGGTATTCGCCTCACTGAGGACTTTGGGGTAAACTAGAATCCCACAACATACAAAAAGTAATTTGCGGTTGATTCTACCGCGCAGGTGAAATAATGGAGGTTGAATGCATACCTCACTGAACTTGTCTTATGAAACCCACGCCAGCACAAACATAAATATTGTGCATACTCGCCGTTGTCGGAGTCCGACGCTGGTTCTTCCCTGTCGACAGATGTAATCCTTGCTTTCTTCTAAAGCGTTTTAAAAGCCGCTCTTTCTGGTCTCGGACCATTACGCGACCGTTGCCTCTGAGGAGGTCGTCTGCCTAACAACACTGCAAGCTCGTCGCGTCACTGGCATTGCAAGATCACGCAGCGCTGCTCCGTTTTTTTCGTTTCCCGCGAGCGTGATGGCCTTTCGTTTAATTAAAGCCTTCTAGGGGAATTTCTTTTGTTTTTCTATCTTAAAATGGCATACATGAGTCCGTAGACGCGAGAGAATGCGCGTGATAGGGCTACCAAACGGCGAATGTAAACAAAGGGTCGTGATGGCCATGGGGCTTGTTACCTTTAACCGAGTATAGCGTGTAGTTTTTCAGATCTTGGTTTTGATTGTAAAGCCCGTGTACTTTTGGACAAAAAGTTTGGCAAAAATGTGCGCATTAGAATCGAGCAAACGTTCGTATTAGCTAACGAAGGAGCAGTTTATGTTGTTTTTTTTTGACAACGTTGCATTGTGAGTCAATGTTGTAGCGGCCTAATATTTTATGCTGTAGGAGCAAGGGTATTTTCTGCTGCAGGAGCAGTTGTCACTGCAAAAAAGGAGCGCCTATGTACTGAACATCCGGCACAATTATTTTATTGCATAATAATTTGCAATAATTGCATTAGCAGCTGAAATCTGGCTTGCTGTCTAGCCAGAGGCAATTTTAATTATTTTTTTAGAAAAGTTTACTACTAGTTGTGTTTGTGATAACATTGCAGGTAGCATTTTTACATCATATCTAGATATGTGCAGTTTTGTACACCCTTAAGTTTGGGAGCTTGTGTAACTTATCAGTTGCTCCTTTTGCCTGCTTTCATGCACTGTTGACAAGCAATTATTAGTCCGAGTACGATAGCTGTGTACACAGTTGCACTGTTGATATCCTGCCTAGTCAGGTAGTTTCATTTATTTGAATTTGTTGACATAATTTTCGCTATTGAAAGTGATGAACGAAGTATTTCAAGAAGGTTTTTTTTTCCTTTTTGCACATGGTAAACACATATTTGACACATGTTCGATTTTCCGAGCTATTTTTTCTTCTATTCGTATTCGAGATTTTCAATATTCCTACACCCATTTTTATCAATCAATAGCACTAACATACTATGGCAAATAAAGAATATTTCATCAACTTTCAAAGCTAATAAACGCCAACCCAGAAATAATGCCAATGATTTATAGCTCCAAAACTATAAAATTGAATACCATTTCAAAAGCATATATCATAAATAGATCATAAAAGATTGCAATAAATTTGTCACGTTCAAGTTATATTGTATGTAGTGTATTATTCTGTATATTTAATTGTAAGATATATATTTTTTGCACAATATTGAATTGCATTTCTTATCTTATAATTTATATTCAACGACGATTAGATTTTTTTTTTCTGCTGTGTTGTTGAATTGTGCATGTTAATGGAGCCTAGTCAGGCGACATGAGTCGCCTTTACCCCATCAACCTATACATTTGTCGGAATAAATCAAAATTTTAGATTTAAAGAAAAGAAAGATGAAATAGAAAACAAATCTGATTTCCCTCCGTGTCGCAAAAGGGAGGAAGTTGCTCCCGTTCCTCCAGTTCACCGATTCACATGTAGCGCCGTCTGGTAGCGCTTCAAAAAGGGACGAAAACTTCCTCCTTCGCGGCGGCAGTCGCAGTCGAGCCAGTGACGGCAGTGACGGCAGCGACGGCAATTGGAGTGCTTGGTTGGTTTTGAGCAGTGTTGTTGGCGTTACCGAAATATAGTAACGAAATATGTTACGCGTGATTTACAAAATAGAGGAACGCGTTACCGACCTAGGTTAACTGAAAGGAACGCGTTTTCGTTTCCGATAAAAAGGTAACGCACGTTACTTTGGCGCTACTTTCTTTTTTTATAAATTGGCAGTAACAGTGTTGTTCTTTGCTTTTTTGGACAAAGGGCGTTGGTGTTGGGGTTTTTCCTAAAGTGGCACTTTATGCGTGCGAAAAAGAGGCAAAACTTCAAAGGTATGTGGAATGAGTGGAATAAATCCTGACTTGCTGCCTATACTTCTTTTCGGCTAAAGTCCAGACGCCGCCGAAGCTACGAGCTAGCATGTCCAATCAAGCCGCGTGAAAAGCGCAAGTCACTGGGTTGTTTATGATTGGTTTAGCGACGAGAGAACACGTCCAGAAACACGAGGAACACCATGGCGGTTCCCTTCTGACGCGATCTGATTGGTTCCAACAGCTCGTAGCCTCACCGGCGTCTGGGCGTAAAGTGATACGAAGTATAAAAACACGAAAAAAAAATGTAAGTGTACTTTGTATAGATCTTGGGAAGAAGATGTAACGAGAAGCTTAACTACGTCACCCGTTAATGTTTTTCACAATGTAACGAATACGTTACTACATTACTCAAAAAAATAACGCGGCACCGGTAACGCCGTTCCTTGTAAAGCGTTACTGCCAACACTGGTCCGTAGATACTTGGAGTTAATAGAATGTTACGTTCCTCTCTTTCCGCGACTTGCGGCCAACAGTTTCCCCACCTTGAACTCATATCACCAACACCAAACCAATCCCGATTGGAGTGATACTGCCGCTCCTCGGCACCGTCGTTGTTGTTCGTGAAGACCCGCTTAGTTGTAATCGTGATTTCAGAGCACCTTCCGTGTCACCCATGGGACATCGAATTATTTCGCAGACGACTAGAACGTTCTCACGACAGCGTACGATCCGCACAAAGCACCGAACCCAAACCGAACCGATGAAACAAACGGTCGCCATATTGGCTTCTTTCCCGCTTGCTGCTAGGAGGAACGGGCGCATTGCGCAGAAATATGTGGCCAGGGAAGTGCAGGTAGGGGAGGAGGAGTGGCAAACCCTGTGCGCAGACATCTGGGGTCCTGAGTGAAAGATCGCGAAAGAGCGCGGCAGAACACGAGAGAAAAAGACCAACGTTGTCAGCTGAAGGACAACAGTCGCAATGGTAGTCGCGAAGACTGAACACTCTCAGCAAAATAAACAATGATAATTTAAGGTTGTAAACTAAGCAATATACTCATTACGTTGCATTAACGTCGCTTCTGTCGAAATCTCGGAAATCTGGTGGTTACGCGGTTTTGTGTTCCCGGGCTTGCCTATCAAAGCCATAGCGCGAAGCCGCTTATCTGGTTTAGTTTTGCCTTGACAGGATGCTGTACACCTGCGCGCTGTACAAAAAGATAGGAATCAGAATATCTTTCCAACGATAAGTACGTGGATTGTTAAAGTTCATGAAACTTCTCTAATGATATAATCATATTCGTGTAATCGAAGGCAGTTTGTAACCATGTCTGGGACCCCAAAGGTCTACCTCCATGCTCCGCCGCTTGCGGCAGCCAGAATACACGGGAAAATGGCGGACCTTTTCCTCAAGAGTCAGTACATACGATCTCTTTGTACGGAGCGGTGCCGCGCCACGAGGGGCCTATGTCAAAGTAGCGTAAAGACGCGTGCAACGGTTGCCATGGATACTGGCGCGCGCTGCCGCAAAACGCCCGTTTTTGTCGCTCATGTGTACCTTGCTTTGCAATGAAAACAGGTGCCGCGCGGCAGCGTGCGCCAGTATCTATGGCAACCGGCGTTGGCCTCCCAACGTCACTTGTGCCCGTCGCCGCGTCGCTCGTATCAGGTCGATACAGATAAAGCCGCGCGGTGCGTCACGAGTGCTCGCGAGTGCGGCGAGCGCCGCCTGGCGCCCACTTTCTCTGCTCATGCCTTCTTGTCTTACGCCGGAAGCGTTTAATGGCGCCGCTAAAGTCCCAAGAACGCCCCACGCAGTCGGCTGTACACGTTCCTCCACGCCGCCGCCGCCATCGGTTTCTGAGCGGCGCACCGGTTTATCAAGTGGTTAAGCACGTTGATACGGGCTCTAAAATTTACGTATTGATTTTAATTGTTTCTGTCGTGCCTAAAACGAAGACTAATACGTAACTTTTGAAGACAATAGGAGCGCAAAAGAGCGCATGCACCACGTGACTATAGCGGCTACTTTTCCGCCGGCTCCCGAGGACGCCAACTGAAAATTGCTTGGCGCCGTAAATATAACTGCATATTTTTTCCTTGCAATTGTATTTGTCACATACTTTTTCCACCCAGCCCTTTAAAACATGGTTTGTTTCCTTTGCTTATGTTCTTTAAGGAAGCAAACCTGCTCCCCATTTTTCGGTGCAGCGTTCCACCATTTCTCAATGAACAGAGAAGACAGGTCAGTTTCTCCTTCAAGGGAAGATGTACTCTATTTTTACTGTATACACCTTCTGAGCGCTTATTACCCGGACAAGAAAATCCCCTGCTCATTGACGTGTGGTGACATAAAAAAAAAAATCCACAGTGCCAAGTTGAATTTAGTTTTCTGACTTTCAATGACAGTTACGACGTATTTGATTAAGAAGCAACAAGTCACTAAGGACGGGAACACATGTACGAAATAAAGTACAAAAAATGTAGGTCCAACCAAATCTCGAAAGGAAGCCCGACGTTTCGGAAACGACTTGGTTTCTTCTTCAGAAGTGATTGAAACCACGCGGAGCAGCAGCAACTCTTAACCTCTTCGTCCTAAAAAAAAAATTGTTTTATTTATGGAGTCGGTCATCTATTCAGCTTTCTCTTCAGATAACGGTTGCCATGTACGTACACAGAGGCCAAGGCGCTCATGGACCTGTTTAGGGTTCCTAGTGCATGCTGGATTTGCCACGGTTCCAAGAAAAGTATTCTACGGAAAGTTGGCTCTGTGTCAACTGTCAACCACGTTCGGGGTACCGAAATTACTACGGTGGTCTAGGGCAGCGGTTCTCAGATGCGGTCCGCGGACAATTTGGTGTCCGCGAAGGAATTCTAGAGTCCGCGAAGCCCTGCCTCATTAACAAAGCCTGGCAAAAAATATTAAATATTTTTCGGAGTGAGACGAAATGTTCCGATTTTCGGTTGTCGTGTGTATGTCAGTGAGAACTCTACTTCGCCCTATCCCTTGGATATACCCCCTTATTAAATCATTAAAATAACTATTCGATACCTTTCCCTTCCCCTCACCATGAATGGCATCCTGCATCATCTCCGCCGATCCACAAGGGGTCCGCGAAACATTAATGGTTTGGAACCACTGGATCTAGTGTATCGCAATGTTGGCAGACTCGCTCAGGAAAGTTCTTCGTTTCGCCGATGTAGGTTGCCGGGCACTTTTTACATGCAACGGTGTAAACCACGGCCTCTGCTCTTCCTTTTGGTAGATGATTTTTGGGTCTTGGCATGAACCTTTCCAGAGTAAACACGGGCTTGCGGTCCACCAGAATTCCTTCCTTTCGCTCTACTCGTGCCAGCGCTTCACTGTTCCCCTTTATGTAGGGGACGCTGTTGCTCGCGACTCGATGGGGCTGACTTCCTTCTACTGGCATCTGGTTTTGTCTGGCGAAACCTTAGCGTCGTACGACGCACTCGATGAAGCTACTAGAGTAGTCATATTGTTTAGGTCTGCAATTATGGTCAACTTCTCCTTTGTGTTGGCTTCCGACGAGCAGAGAGTCGTTGCCCTAAGCAGGTGGGTCGAAACGACTGACACCTTATGACTCGTTGGGTGAACGGAGTCGCAATAAAGGTACCGTCCGGTGCGTGTTAGTTTTCTGTGCATCGTAAACTTCATATATTGTCCTCGTCAATTCACCAGCACATTGAAGAACGGCAAGTCTCCATTCGTCTTGCATTGCACGGTAAACTTAATGGCCACCTCGATGGAGTTGAGGTGTGCCATAAACTTTGTCAGATCGAAGTTCTTGAGAATGCAGAGAAAATCCGCATAGCTTTCCCGATCGAATCCCCTGACACAAGAACGACGTGTGGAAGTTTTACAGTGAGCTCAGCGCCGTCGCCGAACCTTGCGATAGCCTAGCTAAACCATCGCATTGAGTTCGCGAACACGCACGTGGTTCATCCAGAGCTAAATAGCCGGAAAATACTTTTCTTGTTATCGTAGTAAATCCAGCATACGTTAGGAAACCTAAACAGGTCCCTGGGCGCATTTCCCTCTGTGTACGCACATGGCATTTGTGACCTGGAAAAAAAGCTGAAGACATGACCCTCTCAAACACTAAAAGATTTTCTTTTTGTAATAAAATGTTTTTTTTTCTTTTTTTAAGAAGAATAGGTTTGGAGTTGCTGCTGCTCCGCGTGTTTTCAGCTCCCCTTAAATATGAAACCGAGCTGGTTTCTTCCTTTCGAGATTTGGTTTGAGCTACATTTTTGGACTTTAATTTTCACCAAGCCAGGTAGATTTCTGACGACTATGTTTACTTTCAAATGTGCGAAATAAAATGTGAAAAACGAACAATACCGAAATTTGGAAAACATCTTCCGCTACATATTTTTTTACGTACCCTCTTAAAATGTTCGTAGCAAGAAACATACGCGTAAGCTTTTACCAATATCAAGTATGTTGTTTGCGTGCAACACATTCGCTAGGTTTTCATAAATGGTGCGATAATATTTTCGCATGTTCCGTCTCCTGTTCGAGTTTTGGTTGATTTTTTTGCACATTTCTTTTGTCTTTAATCTCTTTGACGTCCACCGTGTTTGGCAGCGTTATCCCCCAAATATCGCTGCGTATGTTATTTATGTTTAACTCATATTTTAAGTTGTCACTGAAACACCCTGCATATGATTTACCCGAAATCTCTCATTTTGTGGGCTGCGTCTTTGAAGCCTTACTTAAAATGACAATATTTCACTTGAAGTAATACAACAAGGGTGCAAGAAATTTGTACGATACCTGTTTGTGGTATCCAAGGGCCCGGCCTACAATGTTGGCATTGTTGACAACGTTGAAGTGAGAGAGGCGCACTGCTTTCTGCTGCCCCGTTGTACCCTAGGTTATAAAAAAACGCATAGTTTCCAATACTCGTCGCGTAGAAAGAGTGGGCTATGTTACTTCACAGGAAATAGTTGTACTCAGTCACTCAGAGTTAAACGTAACGTAGCGACTTAATTACCTGTGAAGCGACATTTTGAGCAAACTATTTTGTAATGTTTCGGTGTAACGAGTACCGAAATTTTCTTTCTTCTAGAAGGGAATCTGTGCAACAGAACTTAAGAAACCTGGTTTTGACCTTAACTCCCGCTTGAAAGTTGCATAGTAAAAGACGCCAAAAAGGCAAGAAAGAAATATAGTGCAATAAAAAGACGTTGAGGTAAACCTGGAAGCACGAAGAAAAGAATGGAGGAGATGATTAAGAAAATCACCCTGGCCGGTATGTACAGGGATATCCGTCTAAGGAAGTTAGGGTCAAAGTTCTGTGTTGCTCCTCCCGGCGGGCCAGTAAGGGTTAAAACAGGGCTGAGCTCAGCCACCAGGATGCCATTTTACCCGTACTCGACTACTTCATGAACAGCAAGGAATTGGTAGGTCAGAACCAACGACGAGCTAGGCGTTCATCGTGACGCCACTCACCAAACACCTGCAGACCCAAATGTCTTCTGCGGAGAGAGATGCAGCTAAAACATAAACGTGTCCGCGGACGGTGTCCGTCCGCGGACAAAAGAATAGACTGTGAAGCGAGCCGCGTAGAGTGGAGGTAAATATTGAAGGAGAAAACCGAGAGGGAGGCAATGTCACGGGGCGGAAGCCATTGCGCGCGCGGATGCTGGGACGAGTCTGAACTTGGTGTAGCGTCAGGCTGAAGATGCCGCTGGTAAGCGCGCAATGCGCGCGGACGAGACAGAGGATTGGTAACAGCGACCACCTTTGCTGACCGAAATGTGGCATAAGAAGCGGCAAGCCGACGCGGGTCTTCGTGCGATAGAAGGCGGAAAAAATAAATGAAGATCCATTGGTCGATCCTTAGCGAATACGTAAGAATGCTTCGGGAACGCTGACCCCGTAACGAAGTCAAAATGAGGCAGAAAGAAATAAGAGGACGCCAAAGGAATAACCAAAAGAGAAACGCAAAAGAGACAGCCAAAAACAAAAAGGGGTCAGTGTTAGCGTTTCCCAAAGGGTAACATGCATAGCGCTTCCGAAGCGACATGCTAACACATTCCCTAAGGATCCACAATGTTTTGGTACTCTAGCGGCTGCTAAAACGGAGAAAGCATAAGGGAGCTTGTAGAAGAATATTTTCACGAGCCATGAAAAAACAGAGCGGCTGTACTGCCAGTGGTACTACCTAAGGGAACAAAACATATTTATAGCATCACGCCTCCACAATTTGGTGACCCGGACAAAGAAAGCGCAACATGCAAGCTGTCGGTGAGCCCTCTACGACCATTGCTACTGTTACAGTCAAGCTACCGCCGTTCTGGCTTGCAGATCCAGCTCTCTGCTTCGCACATATCGAGCCCCTATTTGCAACACGCAGCATAACACAGCAGGAGACGAAGTTTCACAATGTGGTCAGCGCACTTCAACCCAGTGAGGCCGGCGACGTCCGGGACATAACTATGAACCCTCCCACTAAATATCCGTACGACAGAATTAAAGAGGAGCTCATTAGACGCACAACAGCATCTGAGCAACGGCGTCTGCAACAACTGCTTACAACAGAGAACTCGGAAGTTGTAGACCATCTTAACTGCTACGATCCATGTGGCAACTTCTTGGAAATCGCGAAACTACCTTTGATGACGCTATATTGCGCGAACGTTTTCTTCAGAGGCTTCCCAATAAGGTACGCATGATATTGGCAACATATAGTAACATCTCTTTAGAATGTTTAGCCGAGCTTCTAGACAAGATCTTAGAGACCACTGTACCCTCTGTGACCTACGCCACACTAGCTCCCATCAACACACAGGCGTCGGAAAGTCAACAGCTGCGAGACGAAGTACGCCAACTTGCACAACTGATCAAGTCAAGACTTCGGCTACCTCGTTTCACCATTCCCACAACGTAAACCAATCTGGCTCAAGCAACTTTAGACTTAGGCGAAGCAGCCCATTGCCACGTCGGCTACATCGCAGCACCACAAGAAACAGACCTACGGAAGGTGCCATCAGCTAGGTACAATCGCACGCTTGGTACCCAGGCACGTCAATGCCAAGAGCCCTGCTCTTTGCAGGAAAGCAATCAGACCAACTACTGACGGCGGCCAGTTCAGTTGAGTCATCTACCAGCCGCCCCGCACTCTTTTACATCACCGATCGTCAGAAAAGGGTTCGATTTCCTATTGACACAGGAGCAGAAGTTGGTGTAATTCTCGAAACCTCAGATGACCATACGATTACCACATCCACGAAAAATTGGCAAGCAGCAAACGGAACTGCCATTGCAACTTACGGGCAGAGGTCCACAACCGTATATCTTGGATTGCCCCGTACACTAAGATAGGTATTTATCATTGCAGATGTTCCATATGCAGTTACTGGCGCCGATTTTTTAACTCACTTCGGTCTTCTGGTCGACATGACACACCCTAAGCTTTTAGATGCTCCCACTTATATTGTTGTACTCGGAATACTCTCAAATCCCTCATTACTGAGCCCTACACTGCTTTGCGCAAAAAGATTACCAAGTACGACGCCGTCCTTTGCAACTTTCCCAACCTGATCCAGCCCTGCAACACTGAGCAATATTTCAAACATGACGTGAAGCCCTTCATCACCACCACCGGACAACCCGTGCACGTTCACGCCCGTCGTCTAGCTCCAGAAAAATGTCGAGATGCACATCAGGAATTTTAACACACGATAGATTTGGGAAATATATGACCTTCGCCGAGCAACTGGGCATCCCCAATACACCTAGTTCCAAAGAAAAGTGGAGACTGGAGACCTTGCGGTGATTATCAAGCACTAAAAAACACAACAATCCCAGATCGGTATCTTACACCTCACCTGCAACACTTTTCTTCAAACGTCTATGGTATGTCGGTGTTTTCCAAAATAGACCTTATTCGAGCTTATCATCAGATACCCATAGCACCTGACGACATCTTTAAGCCAGCGATCGTAACTCCATTTGGGCTTTCTGAATTCGTTCGGATGCCATTTGGGCTACGTAATGCTGCACAGACCTTCCAACGTTTCATGGACCAGGTTCCCAGAGGACTCAGTTCTTGTTTTGCTTATTTGGATGACATCCTAGTCACCAGTGCTTTCGAGAAGGAACATGAACTAGAGCACTGCACTGGCCGGAATTTCTAGGCCCGGCTCGACCCGGCCCGGTAGAGACACGGCCCGAGCCCGAAAAAAATTTTAATTTCTAGTCCCGGCCCGACACGGACCGATCCAGACACGACGAGGGCCCAGGCCCGGGCCCGATAAAATTGTAAAATTAGAGCTCGAGCCCGGCACAAACCGGAAAACTGGGACCGAGATTTTTTTTTACACCATAAATGTGCCGACTTAGAAATGTATTTTCGAGATTAAGGGCGAAATATGCACATCATTTGCGAGTCTTTGAACTCATGGCACACCGATAATTCTTGAGACGAAAGAAGGAAATTTTTTATTTATGAATTTCTTGAACAGATTATGCACTTTCCGTTGTTGTATTCCATTCGTTTCAAAAAGAGCTTCCCTTTCTACATGTTTTTGTTGAGAAACAATGAATTGTCCATTGACTCTTTCTCGAGGCTTGTCCGCCTTGCTTGCATGACGTAGCCCTACGTTAAAAGTTAGGTTCGCTCCTAGCACTCAGGGATGCACACGATGCGTTTGGATAGAAGGGACAGTTTCGGAAATTCCTACTTGTGCCCTTTCCAGAAGTTACAAAGCTCAAACACTCCTGAGCACAAGTAGTTGTTCTTGCCATGCAGATACTCCTCTAATTCGTCAGTGGCTACCTTGTCATCCTCCGCTTCACACCAGTCTTGAAACAAACCCCGGCACCTTCTTTTCGAAGCGGGATCTCGAACGCCATCGTCCCTCTCATCTTCATCTTGGGTCACTGCTTCAGTGACACGGGCAAGCGGCTTTTTGACGTGCGCGTAGACTTCAAGGCGCTGGTTCTCGGACAACATGCGGAGTAGGCGGAACTGAGGCCAGAGAAAAGGGGCGGCCTTGTGGAGGAGTGAAATTGTTAGCTTCGTTTCCAGGAAATGAGGAGCACGGACCTTGATTTTCTTGATCTCCACTACCTCTACTGCAGACACCAGAGCATGTTCAAGATGATTCTTCAGCGCGAAAGCGTAAAACAGAACCAGAGGAAATGTTGGACGTTTTTCTCCTCGAGCGCGTCGCTAGGACCTTTGAAGGGTTGCAGGAACTCGATTAACTCGTTGAGTTTTGTCTTGTTCATGCTTTAAATAACTGTATTGTTCCTTGACTCCAGAAGAGCTTCCATCTCCTCGAACTTCTATCTTCGCGCACGCGGTTGTCACTTTCTCCTTTACGCCCGCGGGCACGGGAGGTTTAGGGCATTGAGGTGATAAAGAATAAGAAATACTTGCGCTGTTCGATGAAACCTTGAACTTGTGACGACTGAGATGAGACGTCCTGGTCTTTGGACGAACGACGATAAACATGCCCTTCGGGCACCGACGTTCTGGAGTCCACGGCTGTGAGAAATTCTTCCCATACAAGCCTTAAAGTTTGTCTGCTCAAAAGGTGAAGAGCGTAGGTGATGCCAAGCTCGCTGATTGTCGATATTGGCGCACCACCTTTCATTGCTGCCACCGGGACAGAACGTGGCAGTATAGAAAATAAATGATAATACAAGAAAAGTTTTTCACGAAAGATGGACTCGTCAAGCGTCTATTTCTTATTAGACGGTTGGTAACACGGGCAGGACATAGGTCTATTTTATTGGTCGTTTCGAACACGGAAAGATTATAGAAGAAAAGAAGAGACAATAACAGCCTCGCTAGTCCATCTTCAAAAGGCTGCGTAACCAACCAAAAAATTAGCTAGGGTACGTTAGCTGGTTTTTGGTGGCATAGTAAGGCCCCCGCAGATAGTACAAAGTCGAGGTCAAGTTTTTGCTTATTTTTTAGTTTCAAAAGCAGAGGAAAAATACAATCATGTTGGAACCTGCGACCGGAGTGCCCTCGTTTTCTTGCTCTCACTGTCCCACTATGCTGGTGAAGTCCATACGTTTTCTTTTATCCGCTTGAAGGCTTTTTAACTGCAAGATGTCTTTTTTGTTATCGTGAACGATGCTGTAGTGACCTTGCACTTCGCCTTTTTTGTCTCCAATGAACCTAAAAAATGAATGAGCAAACTTTTTGTTCGCTACAATTTAGAATTTGCGGTACACGACTGTGTGGTAAATTCCTGAGCTCGAGCCCGGCCCGGGCCCGAGAAATTACGCGCTACCCGCCCGAGCCCGGCCCGCGGGCCGGGCCGGGCTCAGGCTTTTGGGCTGACTCGGGCGCGTGCAGTGCTTTAACAAGAACAACACCTCTATGAACTCTTCAAACGTCTTGATCAGTATGGAGTTGTCATTTATGTCACCAAACGCAAGTTTGGTGTACCAAACCTTGATTTCTTGGGGCATCATGCAAATAAGCATAGACTTCGGCCACTCGACGCCAAGGTTAAGGCTATTCGCAACTATCGAACACCGCCTAGCGCACGTCAGCTGCGCGAGTTCCTATGATTGGTACATTTTTACCGTCACTTTATACCCAGCTGCGCTCAAATCGTCGTACCGCTAAATGCCTTTTTGGTTTGTCTCAAGAATTCCGAACCATCATTTTCATAACCCAACTCAGCATCTAAGGCATTTACCTTCATCAAGACCGCGATTGCCAACGCCACCTTGCTACTGCATCACAGACCGGATGCGCCTACCAGCATCATCGCATATACTTCGGGCACTGCAGTAAGTGCAGTGCTACAACAACAAATTTCAAAACAGTGGAAACCTCTCGCTTTCTTTTTCACAAAAATTAACAGCAACCGAGACCCGCTACAGTGCCTTGGGTCTTGAACTGCTTGCCACAGATCTCAGCATCAAAATTTTTTTTTATTTTGGCGAAGGTCGTGAATTTTTTTATTTTCACGGATTATCAACCGCTCACTTTCGCCCTAACATCAAATGGAAAGGCTTACACTCCCCGAGAAGAAAGGCACTTCGCATTCATCAGCGAATTTATTACCGGTATTCGACATATCAGGGGAAAGCAGAACGTGGTAGCTGATGCGTTATCACTCGCGGATATTGCTGTGTTGAATCTACCCGGCGTTGAACAGGTTGATTTTACCGCTCTTGCAAAACATCAGCAACAGGACACATATTGCCAAGTTGACACACAAGGCCATTCTCTCTGACTGAAGAAAACATTAGTATCGCAGACAAACATTTATCTTTGCGATTTTTCAGCCGGAACCCCACGGCTATACCTTTCCAGCCGCCTTCCGCAGGAAGGTGTTCGATACCTTGCACGGACTGTCACATCCCGGAATACGAGCTACGCAAAACCTGATCACTGCCCGTTTCATTTGCCGAAGATGAACACGGATATTCGCACTTGAACAAGATTATGCAGCTCCTGTCAAAAGTACAAGATTCATCGTCACACCATTAGGCCAGTTGAAACGTTTCCGCCAGCTACAAGACGTTTCGATTGTGTCCATCTAGACTTGGTTGACCCCTGACCTCATTCTAGAGGTTTCACATATATTTTGACTTGTATAGACTGCTTTAAATGATCGTCTGAGGTGATCCGAATTCCAGACATCACCGGTGCCACTGTGGCCGAAAATTTTGTCAGAAAGTGGGTTGCCCGTTTTGGTGTCCCATCGACGGTCACTACAGATCGCGGTCGGCAGTTTGAGTCACACCTCTTCGCCGACCTCCTGTGACTCCTCGGCGTAACCCGTATTCACACAACAGCATACCATCCAGCTGCAAACGAAATGGTTGAACGCTTTCATAGACAACTCAAAACATTACTACGTGCGCACAACTCTATTCCGTGCACCGAGGCTCTTCCCGTGGTTCTTCTAGGAATTCGTTCCACAATAAAAGTAGACACAGGAGTCTCTGCAGCTGAGCTTGTTTATGACACAATGCTGCGTATCCCAGGCGAATTCCTTCACTCTACATCATCTGACATTTTTCCTTCTTTAACTTTTGATTTTAAAAAGCTATGCTCACCTCCTCGGGGAACACTTCCGACAGCTTCGGCCTCGTCCGCCCCGAGAAGCTAATAATCGTCCTACCTGTAAAAATCCCGACCTTGACACCTGTAACCACATTTTCGTGTGAATAGACAGGACAAAGCAACCGCTTGAACAACCCTACCAAGGCCCATTCAAGGTCATCAACCGTAACCTCAAATTTTTCACCGTCGACATCAACGACCGCCAAGAGAGAATATCAACTGATAGACTAAAACCAGCTTATACGAATGAACCCACTCTAAATTGCATCTTCTGGACAAGGAGTGCACCCAGTGGGCTCTAGTCACCACCCGAGGTGAAAAACAACTTGCATGTACATTGCAATCGACGGGACTATTGATTTTTATTTTATCAAGCTTCGTTTCTGCAGAGGGGGAATATCTGTAGCGGCTGCTGAAGCGGAGAAAGCAGAAGAGAGCTCGTGGAAGGACATCTTCACGAGCCATGGACAGAACAAAGCGGCTGTAGTGCCATAGGAAGACGCCTCCAGAGTACCTTATTAACAAACAAAAAAAACATATTGCTTTTTAGAGCCACGTTTTTGACAACCCTGTTCAAGTTTTTCAGAACCTTTATTATAATAAAATTCCTTTCTTGCCATTTATTTAGGTATACTGTACCCCGAAAATTTATATTCGGGATCCGCAAAGTAAGTTTTTGGATATAGCTTCCACACTTTATAGTCTACTCGTCGATAACAAATTTAAGAGTTCTTAACTGATGTACGGGCCATCAGTTGGAAACTGCTCACTTCAGAGTAACGTGCATTTCGTCCATCGATATAGCTCAGCAGACTTGCCACACCCACTAGGCTCGACAACCGGTCGATATATTTTTTTGTTTGTTCTGCAGATCACATATAACCAGGTACAATATCAAAGGCTTATTTTTGCAAGTTACCCACTCCCTTTTTTGTTTTGAAATACCCACAGCGTAGTTAACCCTGGCCAAAACTGTCGCAAATTTAGACTTTACACATTCCTTGTGGAATATGGTAAAATTAGCTAAATGTTGTATAATCTGTCCATATGTAGTCAATAATCGAAAACAATTTCTGTCCCTCTTGTTTTAATTCTTGGTTTTTGTGTGTGTTCTGATTTCGTAATAATTAGAAAGAATGGGCAGCGCCGCTTCGAGGATCTGCTATGCGATGGAGTCGGTTCGAGGGCATATCTGAAGCCCCACAATACGTCTAGCCGTGCGCTGCAATCTGGGATAACAGTGACGTGTCATGGGCTTTTCTGGAAGGGTTAAGCTAAAAAAAACACGTGAAAATGTTTCATGAAATGTGGGCAACCCGCCTCTCTGATTCATAGACCGGTTGCAACCGGCTGCAGGGTTTCGACCTTCAGAGAACGACCTCAGCATGCTGTCATGGGCGTTGTTAACCAATTGGTTTTTTTTTTAAATATTGTTTTGTGCAATAGGCTGGTATGCTAAGGTTAAATAATATTTCGAGTTTTTAAAAACTTACCGATGAATACTGGATGAAAGCATCTTGCTCGAACTGCACTTTGGCAGACACCATATGCATGGTGGTGTGGTCTTCAGCCGTCGCTGAATTCATCAGGTCATCGAAAGTCATACTGCCTCTGCGTGAAATGAATGTGTTCATTGCATGCTATTTACATAGTGGAAAAACTCCCTCTGCTCGCCGCCGCACAGTGGCAGAAATAGTGATTTTGTTAATGCGACGCCACCAGGTATTTGCCAAAATAATTTCATATCTGAGTTTGAATTTGAGCTGAGCTTCAGATGTTCCCTTCTGTGTCTGTTCTTGAACTAAAAGATTTTCCTTTCCTGCGCAAGAGTGTCAGGCGCTACACGACATCATATAACACAGGCACCAGCCGTTGCTATGAAGAAGACAATGTCAATTTTGATAACCCGTAAACCATTTGCAGCTGAGTAGTGTGAAGGAACATTGATGAAATAACTACATTTACATTTTGCATGTGAGAGATTTATTAAAAGAGGTGAGCCTTGCGTGAAGGAATTGCCCCTGGCGAGTGGCTGCTTGGGACGTCTTACGTAGTCCCACTTTGTTGTGATGCACTTTCCTAGCGGTGCTCGTGTTCTCAGCAGGGGAGAAGAAAAACGATTTGTTTCAGTCCTAACGCCACTCAAGTAAAGCGTCTATGACGGCGTCGTAACTGAATAAATCTTTTCTATTCAGATGTCGTTTGAGTTTGAGGAACAGAGGAAAACCTGGCGGCTCCAACTTCGGCGAGTCGGGTGGGTGGAGTAAAAAACTGGTCCACATTGCCTTTGAGTGGGCTTTACTGTAACCACTCCCAATAAGCAAACCACTTGCACACTGGTGAAATCAAACGGGAAACCCTAGAATATTTTCCGCCTGTACATAACTAGACCGCTTGTTTTTTTTTTCAATATTTGTGGGATTAAGTCAACGTACCAATTATTAGAATGTGCCTCCTATGTCGTTGCCAGATTTATATCAAGCTCACGGTCAAAGAGCTGTGCGTACACAATTCCACGAATATATTCACAGGTCGAAACAGGTCGGTGAGTGAACTAGTCGGTCAGTTGTACCAAAACCCTTTTAAAACGGGGGGGGGGAGGGCACTCCTGATTGCCTCTTGTTACTGTACTAAAAAAAAGTTCACTTCTGCTCTTTTTCCGGGTATTGCGCTTCAGAGCAACTTTGCACCGAGTTTAGCAGAATCGGTTGTCCGACAAGGAGTTTTCACAAACTACCAGGTGGCGCTTCATGACTCGCGTCAGTTCTCGCTCCCTGTCCACGTCGTCTGCGTCGCTGGTGTCTCCGAAGTCAAGGGCTTGTTCCAAACTGCCTGGACTTCAAATTGCGCATATACTAAATGGCAGTTCTTTGTTATCTATAGTAAGCCCAAGAACTTCCGCGTCATTCAAAGACAGCCCAATAAGGTTAAACAACCAGGTATGTTTTAAGTGTACGAGAATTCCTCCTCCTTTTCTGCCTCGTCGGCGTGCCGAAATTGCATGAAAATTATAAAAATAAAAACTCAAAGGTCCTGTAGACTCGACGTTTATTTCGGTTAGTGTTATTATATCTATATCTATCAAAGCCTCCAGCAGGTATACACCTAGTTCACCCCAGTGTTTCTAAAGGCTTCTAACATTAATTTGATAAAGATTAAGAATTTTCTGGTTGTGTATGATTTCGTCTTGAGCTAGTACAGTCTAGATGCATCTGTCCTAAACTGTAAATGTACAGCATGACAGAATACCAGCTTAAGAAGATGAAAACAGAGAAAAAAGACGGACTGGATGAATGAAGACACGGACAGAACGCTGACTCGCAACTACCTTTTATTGAACGAAACGGTGCATTATATACAAGCACAGTCGAGAACGAAAAGGAACAGGATCAGCTTAAAGCTAGAGCAAAAATCACACAAACAAAGTACCGCCTCTCAAATGCCCTACAGAGGGCGCGCGCAAAAGCCAAGCGAATTAAGAAGCCAAAAAATAATTTCCTTTCTTGACAAGGCAACCGAAGGACTGCTGACACACGCAGCGCCTAATCTTTTTATTTCTAAAGTTTGAAGACTTTCAAATGTCAGCTGGTCCCGGTGACGTTTGTGGGTACCACGTGTTCCCCATCTCCCTATCTAGGCCTAGCAGATGCAGGCCGAGGGAACAGCTATGGCCGCGGCTTCCCGGATACGAGTTGAGCCAGCATTCCTCGAAGAGGGCGGTGTCTCCCTGGCCGTTTAGGGTGAATATGCCTCTGGCGCACCCTTGGGAATGATAGTGGACGCGACCTATATGAGGGATAAGCCACATCACCTACCCCGTGCGCGTCCATTTCCCGTAGGCTAGATAAGCCGGCCACGAACGGTTGGCGGTGGCTCTTTCGTTGGTAAGAGGCTCTGGTCTCGGAGCCTCTTTCTTTTGAGCTTCCTTCTTCCCACGAATCTGCTTAGTACGGTAGCGTGAGCCCCCTCCAGGTGAATCTGTCCGATACAACAGCGGCAATATTTTGCCGTTTTTTTCTTTTTTATTTGTTTTCGCCGACGGGCAAAGTGAGATGGTGAAGCTCCAATAAAACACGTTACTCTACGGACCCACAGACATCCTGTGTTTCTACGTGGTACCCTTTTAAAGGGAAACCCACACGTCTTACAATCTCACAAAGGTGAAACTGAGACTGGCATCTGCAGTCACGGCAATATATGCCAAGGTGACCAGAAATCGTCAAAGATGCGTTGTAGGAATGCTACCCTAGCCTGTCATTAAGACTCCGACCCGTCTGGCCAAAAAAACGCCTGCCGGAGAACTCAAAGACAAATGTGTGACCCATTCCTATCAGTCTGTAGTCACATTAATTGATCTGTTGGAAGGAAACGCGGGCAGTGTAAGGAGGTTTTACTGTTTGATAGCCCCCGTTTGTATTCTTTTCAGACACGCAATCTTTATAACCCCCGTCCGGGGCCCATTGCTTTTTCGCTTTATCGGTCTCACGGAATAAACACTGCCCCAAAATCAAACTTCATGTCATCGGTTTGCCCGAAAGCTTAACACAGCTCACGCAAACGCCCCTCACTCGCGAAGGTCTCCATCTAAACTGACAGAGTGCACACCTTTACAGAGTGGCGCTGCCGGATGACTTCTTGCGAGATAATCTGGGAAGAGTTGCGCGACAAATTGGCCATGTTTACTTCAAATGCGCCAACGCATTTTCAGATGCGCTGACTACTTCTCAAACACTCCTCACACAACGTAGAACCTAACTCCCTTTAAGATTGGGTCGTCCTAAAGGCGCCACAAAGCTGTAACCGTCAGGGTGCGCAGATGGTAGACGCTGCGCAATGCAACGCGGCCGCGAGAAAGCACAGCAGAGCAAGGCGGCATGGCACCAAGTTCAAAAAAGCCCAAACTAGAGAACGCAGTATGTCCTCTGCGCTTCGACCCGCCGTGAACCGCAAAAGACCATAGTCTACTATGCTATTAGTTGTCTTGTTTTTCTAACCTTATTCTTTACACAAATCAATGTGGTCGTTCTAGGAATATGCTACTTCCTCTATGTTAATTGTAGTCATTTGTTTATCTATGAATAATAGATTGTCATCGTAGTTACTCCTGACTCCCCACCGACTGAGACTAGGCCGTCCAGAAGGACATGCAAATACTTTCTAAATTTTTTTAGATTTTAAAATATTGTTCTCCCAAGACTCAGCTCTAAAATTGCAAACAGAACGTAAGGGCGCAAGAGAGCTGGCGTATACTGAACATTTTGAAGCCAACCCAGACAAGAAAAATGCGAAAGTTGACAGAAATAGAAGAGAATGAGAACGTCTTAAACGCAGCTAAAAGGGTGGCTGTCTTGAAATCATGTTCGTTAACCGTTAAATAGAAAAAAAACAAAAAAAAACATAGGCGGTACATTTTAAATTTAATGCATACTTTATGGGGTGTTTTTTTGTGGTGGTGGCTTTTTTGAAATTATATTTGTGTTCAGACATTTAGTTTTCTCATAAATCTATACAATTTTCTATCCCGAAATTTTGTCTTGCATTTTTAGTTAACCTATTAACATTAGTGAAAGCGTCGAATTTAGACATACCGTAAAGTTCCGAAAGTACGCTCACCCAAAATGAAGAGATAAATGGTGAAAAACGCGGGTGGGCTATCATTGGCTTTGCCACAGCAGAAACTTTATTAAAAATGAATGATAAACACCCTGGCACCGGCTACAAACCAGGTACCGCAGATCGCGGACACCGCAAATTCGCGTTTCTCAATGCGATAAGCACGCGGGAATCCGCTACAAACGCGCATGCCACGGGAACAAATACTGCAGATGGCGAGCGCAGCAGAATCGTATTTCACGATGCAATACGGCGTGCAAGTTGATACGCTCCTTGAGTAGCTCGTCCGTTGCTTCGCCCGCCAAACGTTCCCACGTGCTTTTGTTTCTCCCTGACCTCAACCAATCATGATGCTTGCTTGGCTGCCTCCTGATCGTGCGTTACCGGCTCCTTCTCTATGTTGGCCTTCGATTGGCGTGCTCCTCCTTGCGTTCCCATGTGCCAAAGACGCACTTTGGAACATTTGCTCGCCGTGTATATGTACGCGGGATGAACTCGCGTGGAATCATGATGGCGCTCGCAGATCGCGGAAGAAAATGCGGAAATCCGCTAAAAGCTTCGTCACGGGAACGGATACCGCAGATTGCGGACGCAGGAGAGTCGCATTTCACGGTGCAACTTGCACGCGGGAACAACTCGCGTCTTACGGGAGCCGATATCGCACGCGCAGGTCGCGGACGAAAACGTGGGAGCCAGCTGGGAACCCGCTTGTCAGACGTGTCGGTATAGCGAATTGTGCGGTTGATGCGACTCCTGTCGGACATCGAGTCACGTCCGACGAGAGTGGGAGGGGGGGGGAGTCGATGCTTCCGAATTTTTTATTAGAGATATTCAGCCAGAAACACGAATGGGTGATCTCTCGGGGGCGGGCGTTCTCTCGAAACTTTACGCTAATCTGCTGTAGTGTTTGCTTCATGCTTAAATAGACGGGAAAAAATTCCATTATATCTTATTCATAACGCTTATCACTCCGCATATGATTTTGATTAGACACTAACACAACTACAAACATTCAGATAGGACACATGCCGGTACCGCATTTGTATTGTTTATATTTCCTCATACGGAATATATGATGGCCGTTTCTTATTCACATATTTTTATTATAACCCCCTCCCTCCCCCGCATTGGGTCCTGTTTGTTTATTTGGACGAACGCGCCACCATTTATACGTTTAAAATATTCTATTGAGCCACTTCAAGACCACAGGAATTAGGGCGAACAGATATTCAGATATGTTTTTCTAGTGTGGAGCTTTCATGTTTTATTAGTAATAAACTATCCAGCTGTGAGGGAGTTCTACCAAGTGGGTTGAATATAAATAAAGCCACTTATGTAAATTACACTCGAGAAAAACTAAATGCACAACCTGTCACTCTAAAAAAGCATTAATTAACTGACACTAACATCAGGAACTTTAGGTTACTTACGGCTTCCGGGTGTCGCCAATGGTGATGACGTGCTTCAAGAACGGTAGCCTGGAAGAATGTAGTGAAAGTTACAGCACTTCGAAGATATCCGGCTACGCAATTCCGCGGTCTATTTGAACTAAATATCTTAATTGTCACCTTTGGCTCTTCAAATTTCCCGGCGCCGTCTTCTCTAGTTCCGGTGCGATTTGAAGCAACATCTCGTAGAAACTTACAGGGCTAAATTCTTCTCCAAGGATCACAGCCGCACACTCTGCCTGAAAGTAATAATTTTTTTTTTCACATAACGACGACGCCTAGCGCGTAATCTCAAAGTACCATTGACGTCCGCAAGGAGAGCTGCGCTATTTTTCTCGTGGAGGAAAAATTCCAAAAGAGGAGAGACAGCGCAACTCTTCTTCCGGGCGCCAACCGTATTTCGAGCCTTCACCGCATTGTGAGAAGCACCTGTCCATGCCCAGATCTCTTTCTTATGAACGTCATTTGGTAATCAATGAGTAATCCGCTTTCCGTTATGACCATGCGAGAGTCGAAAAATGCCGTCATATCAAGTGCTTGCAAACCAAGAATGCCTAGCAACGATAACTGGTATCTGCATCCGCGGTCAAACATTCTGCTGAAAAAAGAGTATTTAAATTATTTATTTTATAGGAATGCATATTTCGCCTGACTAGTTTGTGGTAAATGGAAGTTGTCAGTGTACGTGAAGACCTTGCAGCCACAGCATAAATTTAAATTTTCCAAAGAGCTCATAAGGCAGTAAATTCAAGTAGAAACGAAAGTGCGAAGTAGAATCAGTTACACTGGTACCGTTGGCCTATTCACCAATACCATACATGGCCGGGATTGAACGTCGCTGACAAGCGACGCCTCACCAATCTGGTTTGAGATCACGCGCGCAGGACGCAGGTTTGAGGTTGCATGCAAAGAAGATCATAGTTGCACGAAGCGATTCAAGACCAAAGGCATCAAAGCACCATGGAATGTCCAATCTACAGCTTGCGTAGCACAACGTCATTCAATAGCTCATGTTGTCGCTCTATCACTCACTTAAAAAGGCATTTAACGCGTGCACTGTGAAGTCAGTTTTATTTCTTCGTTTAGCGTTGCACGTTGGTACATCTCGAGTGTGTTAGACCTTGACCAATCCTTCCCTCTCACAACAGAAAGTGATATTTGGCAATGGGCCCAACGTAACAGTATTTCACTGTTTTCTTTTGAGGCGCGGATAATCGTGTTTAGCGCTACTCTACAGGAGCGCTCGCGGAACGATCAATTAAGGCGGTGCTTGGAAAGGTTTCAGTATCCAACGCTTTATATAAACTCCTTCCCTTCGCGCATTACAACTGTATAGCAGACGTCAGTTTCAGCAGCTTCAGACACCTGCCGTATGACGTCAGACATCAGAGATTGGCATCCCCGCTCATAAAAGACGAAACGTGCTGTCTCCTATCATGTAAGCCGAAACGGGCACACCGCTCTCAGACGGCGCATTTCACAAAATCCGGGAACCCGGCATGGCCTGGCCATTGGCCAGACTATAGTAGGTGACGTTAAACCTCTACTAGATGCCGCCGCGACGGGAAGCACGTAGTGGGGGCACCTCGGCGAGTGGATTCAATCCAAGTGCACGAAGATCTCATGAAACTATACACGCACCCTTTTAGCAAACAGAAACCCCGCAAACGTATAATTAAACCATACTCCTCAAATACTGAGCACATGATTCGATGTAAAGCTGTCGTGATACTTCCGAAGAACAAATTGAGAACATGAGTGTGCTGCGTGTTCAAAGCATCTGCAACCGATTGTAGCTTTTCATAATCAAACAGAACAAACCATAACGTAAGTATCTTGCACTCAAAGCAAATGCTGTGCTCCCCGAGTTTATCAGAGCATTCAAAATAACGTAAGTGATCAATATGTTTTCCCACATCCAAACGCGGACGCTCACCTATTGGTCCGTTGTGGCTCCGGACGACTCACCAACGACAGAGGGCCAAATTTGTGGCAATGCTCAGCATCTCGGCTCAAGCTTACTTTATCAGGCGCCGCAGAGGCGGTACGATACCTCCGTTCTCAAATAAAATAATCTAGCGCTTAAGGTCTGCCACGCCTGCTGCACTATCTACTGGCAGCTCTGCGAGGTCGTGACGTCCCACACTCGCTAGTTTTTTGTTTGTGTATTATAATCCAACCCCTGACATCGTGCGATTATTGTTTAGCTAAAACAACATGCGCTTCGCCATACATGGATTGCACGTGACGTCAGTTCAGGCCGCTTTCTGGTGTCCAGAACCGTGTGGTTAACGCAGTTGAACGCAGATTCCCATGCTCCATTTCCCACATTATGGCTGACCAAGTCACGTCGGTGCAAGCTATTATAAGGATGCAGAAACAACTTACGCTTTGACGATCGCCTTCTTTCCGAGGCTTCCGTCAGTTCTACTTTGTCCTCTGCTTCCAACCTGTTCGCGTCCTCGTGGAACCGAATATAGTTGTTTGGCTGCGGATCGCAAGGAACTATGTTTCATTGTAATTGAGCCGCTCGATTAATTTCCCTAGTTGTGAATGACTTTATTAGCTGTGAATATGCATTACAAGCTTCCTACATACAGGCATTGCATTTGTGCTTTATGTTGCAATGGCCAGTGTGCCATACCTTGACGAAAATCACCCATGAGTGCAGCCACTCACCTAACTCGCCCTCACCATTCTGAGGTGAAGAGAGAGTGACTAAGTTTGTAAGCGTCGACATCTCATGAGTTTCAAATTGAGTGAGAGCCGTGAGTTCGTTGAGTGCCTGAGTTTGGTGAGGAGCGTGAGCTCGTGAGTTGGGTGAGTTTATGAGGTGAGGGACATTAGTTCGGTTAGGGGCGTGAGTTTGTTCGGTCGCTGAGTTCGGTGAGTTCATCAGTTCCGTGAGGGATGTCAGCTTATGGGGTCGTTGGTTTCATGAGTTCGGCGAGACATGAGGTCCCTGAAGGGTCATAAGCTCGTTGAGGGTTTCCGGGTAACTTCAAGGAGGGCCGCGCCATATGACTTCTCCATACACTTCGGAGAAGTTAAGTCGACCCTTGCTTCGCAATGGCGCTATTCGATTCTGCAGGTGGTTCTGTACCAGTGATGGAAAAAGAGAAAAGTTGTTTATTGATTCATCCGCGCTCTTTGGCTCCGGCTCGTTTTGCTGCGGCTTGGCGTGGTCTTCTGCCGCTGCTCTCTGCTTCGCGGCGGGGTGACGAGAGAAGGGGCAGGGCTCTCCCGGTTGCCTCGGCCGATCTCGTGTAGACTGCGAGGCACCGATATAATCGGGCGTTTTTTTGCTTCGTGAAGGAGGAATACAGGCGCTATACCGATGCGCTGAAGGCAGGCGTTATTCCGTGTGCGGTCCTACTGTGCGCGGACGCTAATCCTGCTGGTAACTGTCACGACACGCCTGTATACTAATTTGTTCAAGTTTTGTCCTGGTGGTCTGTATTTTGGGTTAGTTGTGAGCACGGTGGAAGAAATACATTTAGGTGATGACTCTCTGTCTCACGCGGCGACCACATTACGTTCGGCGCACCGAGCGCGCTTCACTCGCATGAGGGATAGATGGCGCTCAAGTATAAAGAGGCTTGTCGAAGGCTTGTATACAGGGCTTGTGAACGAAATTATGCATTCTTTACTCGGTCCCTGTGTACTGAGTAGTGAAATGATGGATTTATGTTAGCGCACTGGCACTGATTGCCTTTTCCCCATGCGGTTCCTGTTTTTTTAAACGAGAACACTCCGATGATGACTTAACGTGACAAAAATATTTGTATAAATATAAAACGTCCCGGCATAATCTACTGGGCCTTCAATAATTAGAGTAATTTAGAGTAAACAGCTGGGTCGCGCTCGCATGTTTTGTCAAACAGCATTTTTGATAACAGTTCCGTGAATTGTTTACGCACATTGCGTGGTTTTATAGGAGGTTGGGTGATTTTTTCCACCCTGCTCCTCCCTTCTTATTGAAAGAAAATAAATTCTAACAATGTTACGTAGTGGGGCCTAAATAATTCTTTACATACGCATAAAGGTTATAGTATTGGAAATGGTTTATACATACAATGTCAACTTGTACTGTGGAACATACAAACCTTGTGAGCAGAAAAAAATTCTATTTATGATGACATACTGACTGAAATGACGATACAGTATGATGACACACTGCCTGAAATGATGGCGCAGTGACTGAAAGTCAAACAATAGTAGCGGTTATGGAACATAACTCACTTTTCATCTCTGCTCTCACAATATGGTGTCACCCCGTCTTACAGGTAAAACAATACCTGAAAAATATTTTGACGTAAATTGTACAAAAAAGCTGAATTCACTGCATACTACCAATGAACGCCATCTCCTACATCCTGTGTTTTTCGCCCATGCTCTTAAACTAAGACGGGCGCTACTTTGCTGATTTCTTCTTTTCTTGAGCGTGTTTGTTCCTACTCATCGTAATATGCTTACAGTGTTGTCGCATTCGCATGCTGAAGCACTTAGTGGAGCAACTGGGCCACTGTTTCTTCTTTGTGTTCAGCGCATGGAAACGTTATTGTGCATGTGTAAAGAACACTGTCGATTCTGTCCCAGTAGACAGTCTGATGGCTTTTATTTTCCACGAAGAACTGTTCCGCTTTCTTTAGTAGCTGGAAAAGGTTCTTGTTGGGGTGTATAAGGTCCCCTCTGTCTTTCACGTTTGTCAGTGCCGCTTCAGCAGAAGTGTTCTTATCGATGCTAAAAGCGGATCGGCAAATAGGTCAGCGTGTAGCTTCTTTTCATTTTCGCACTCAAAAGCCCAGTTACACAATATGATATGCAGTGCCTTGGCTTCTTCAGCCTTTTCTGTCCAGACAACTTCACATTCCCAGTCTTCGACAGAAATTTGACTGTCAAGCTTGGTCTTCACTTGGTCAACGAGATGAGGGGACTATACTCCGCGACAACTTTTCTCGGCATGCAGTGGAAGGTACAGGCCTGCGTTCCCACTCCCATTTTGAGTGTGTGCAGGCTCTCCTCCCCTCCCCACTTCCGGGGAGAGTAGGAGAGCCCGCGCACACCCAAATGGGAGAGGGAGCGCAGGCTTGTACCTTCCACTGCATTGCCAAGAAACGTTGTCGCGGAATATAGGTAGTAACTTGCGATCGGCCCTCGGGATTGCACGACGCCACTGCTCCAGGCGAGCGTAATTCGATGGAGCTTTAATCAAGGACACTCCCTCTGCGCAGTTCCGGTACCCTGAATTGCAGTTGGGAACGTAGCACGTCTTTCCCATCCTTATAGCATAACTTCTTCTTCGGGTTAAGGCTCACCTTCATGCACGATGGTGGCACCTGTGATCGACACAGCACTAAAGCAAAACATGAGGCCAGCCATTGGCCACACACCACCACCACACCGCGAAAAAGGCGAGCAAGCTACGCCCCGACACCGTGGCCGCCGAGGAGAGACCTCATACCCACGGTGCTCACACCTCAGCGCCCTCCGTGGCGGTGCGGAACTAACTATATTTCGTTTCACCTTAAGTTGTACCGCAGCGAAGGCTAGAAGCGCGAGATCATAGCGTTGGCAGCCGCTCTTAAGTCACAAGAGCTTGTGCCGCCGAGAGGTTCCTCAGAGCAAGGAGCTCGCGCTTGTAGCCTTTCCTGCGGTACATCATAAGGTGAAACAGAGTATACTTCTGGTTTGAGGCTAGCTCCGAACACGATCTGGTCACTCGCTCCCCGCGGGAAGAGCGGCCAGAGTCACCACCCAAATGTATTTGTTCCACCGTGCTTGTGAGTTAGTGAGCTCAACCAAAAATGACGACTTCTGCTGTGTACATAGGGTTTTCACTATGATCGAGAGTAACGCTCTTTGCAGAAAACTCACAAGTTAAACAGGCTTCGCGTTAAAAACCACTGTCAATTGAGCGCACGATGAGCAACACACTCTCTTTACTCGATCCTGCCGCGCGTCCATCTTTTCTTCGAGCCCGCAGCATGCTCCTGATCCTTCCTTTTTTCAACGTACAATGAATGCTTTTCGGTTGTGAGTTAGCGCTTGTCTGTCTTCTGTGCTTTGTTCCTGTCCCGTTTCTTATCTTTTTTAGGGGCGAAGCTCCTTAGGGTCTAGCATTGTCCGTCCGTCCGTCCGTCCGGCGTCCGTGCTCACATAAAAAGAAAAAAATGTTTGCGCAGTCGACAGTATTCGAGCCTGTGCGGGGAGACCCCAATAGATTTCTAGTCCATCGCCTTAACCACTCAACCACGACTGCGGGACGAGTAGGGGGCTCTGAGATGTGGTAGTAACTTAAGAGCTGAGGTTTCTGTCATAGATGAAACGTTGCATGTAGCCGCTCAACGTCTATACAGGAGAGGGCGCTGCGCTGAAATGCGCGTCTAATCGCGTTAGACTTTGCATGCATTGGCTCAACATTTATAGACCAGAGGGCGCTGCGGTCAAATGCTCAAGTGCGTATATAACCACGTTCCATTCCACACATTCTCTTTCTGACATGGACCGTTGACTTAAGCGGTGGAGATGTGTTCCCACGGCTTCTAGCGGATCCAAGCTGATCGGCTAGAAGAACCACTGGCTCTGCATTTCACCGACCATAAAGCAGTAATAATGAAGTCGAAACGCAACCCGGAACTCAGCACTACCTATGAGCAATAACAAAAAGTCAGCACCATCAGCACTACCTATGAACAATAAAAACTGTATCATCAGCACCACCAGAGCTTCGCCCCAATCAACATCATTCACCACGTGGAGATGCGGTCATTTTTATGCTCTATTTTCTTCATCATGTTCCGCTAGTACCAACTCTCCCAGCTTACCACTTTATCCATGGGCCACTACACCGGAAGCAAGGTTATTTCAGCAGAATATAAGGACAAGTATCTACACCACGTTTCGCCTTACGTTACAATGGCGATCAATGAAAATTTTATTACAATTTGTTTTTTTATATTTTCCTTTCACGAAGGTGGCCCATGAATACATGTTTTCGCCGTAGATGGTAGCCGTTGTAGATTGTAGAGTTGTCTACACTGAAAAAAAGATGTCTATGAACTCGAGATTACTTACCTTATTCAAGCAATACTCGAGTTCGGAAAGCGTGCAGAATGAGTTGATGCCAACCTGGATAAAACAACAGGCGGGAGCAAAGATTGATTGCTGAGCACGTTGTGTGTGCACTTAGCATGAGCAGCGAAAGAAATGAACAGTACTTACCACAACAAGCCCCGCCTTAGAGGCAGCAAACAGTAGCTGTGCCACTTCGTAAATATTTGGAGCCACTATGGCGACCCTGGAACCCACCGGAAGTTTGAGGGACACCAGGCTTGCAGCCAGTTGTTCTACCTATAAAAAAACAGACCCGACAAAGTGTCAAAAATATTTTTATATCGTTTCTAGAGATCACAGTGATTTAAAAAGACCTGCATAAACTGAATGTATACTCTGTATGTCTATTCATATTTTTATATATTATCGCAAATTACTTTTGTACCATAAGGCAGGAAGTGCATTCAAACACACCTGAATGGAATCCTTTTTTTTTTTCAAAATACATTCGAAAAAAGCTACCAGAAATAAATCTTAACATAAAATACATCACAGCATTTTATAAATAAAAAACAGGACATAATCGGTGACTGGGCTTATCTCTAAACGTGAATGTACTCCTGACTTGTTCGATCAAGTACCAAAGTAGTGAGAAAGAAAGCATGTTTTTTTAACATATTAGAATAATTGAAGCTGGAAGATACCAGGTGAAATCATACGATGAACTAACCAGCCCGTCCGTAATACCTGGTGGTAATCACTAGGTACTTCATCCAGTTTTGAACAGAAAGCAAAACAAACTCTTTATCAACTTCTGTTCTATAAGGGGCACTGGTTTATTAGAAATGCTGATGCGACATCTTTCATTTCTTCGACTATCTGCACAACTGTGCTCTAAGATCAGTTTTTTAAAGTAAAACACAGTGCTTGTTAAATCTTCGCGACGTATTGAAGATTGGTCCGAATAAGGTGAAAAAGGGCAACATTCTACTTCCTAGTCAACAGCGTCATCTTCGTGATGATTCTACGTCAAAATGCACCAGAAATGAACTCTCAGAAACTTATATTCTACAACGCCTTCGAGCATGTAATCCTTCAGTTCTCCAGTAGGAGGCCAATTCAAAGACAAGCGTCGTATCCCTTTGGCCTATATCTCAAAGGCGCTTTATATGCAGGGTGCCAACACGACGTGACCCTGCTATGTGGCCTCAAGGGGTAACGTGACATCACAGTGTCACATAACGTCACGCGGCCAACGAGAAAGCATGTCGTCACGTTTCTTACCTCTACTTACCTCCTGATATGACGTGAATTGAATGTGTTGTCAATATTACATCAGGCCATGCTTTTAAGGGACGTTCCGGTGTTACGGGACGTGACGCCATCATGTTATGTGTTCGTGTCACCTTGTGTTGTTTTTCACACTTTGCCTACCACAATAATTGTCAAAAAAATATCCAAATATACCGATGGTGTAACTGTAAAGTAGCGTAAAATTGTATATACACCGTAACCATGTATATATAGCGTAAACATGTATATATATATATAGCGTAAACATATCAATATAGTAGCGCAAACAGTTTGCATCACCATCTACTTCAACGTTAATGCCCGGCGCAGCACTCAAGTGCAAGAAAACGCGGAGGCGAAGGGGGACGTTGATTCTTGTCCAATGCCGACACGCCGACAAGATGTCTTCAAGATCAGAGTCGTCAGAGATAAAGTCAAATCGCTCAGTGGCCTCACACTAACTGTCGGGTGAAAGTGTCATATGTCCTCGTCATCTGATTCGGAAGATACGTCGTAAAAGCTTAGCTTCTTCCCTCGTTTTTATTGCACACTTGTCACAAAGGATATTGCATCCAAAAGTGGACGCCTTCATTTCTAAGGCCTTTCCAACCAGCGTTAAGCGGTGTTTAACCAAATCTTGAAATTCACCACATTTTTTGCGCCATTTTTTGAAGGCACGCAACACTAAGCACATGTCGACTGGCCCAGCTTGTTCTTGGTAAAGGACGAGCCAAGCTCGTTTCAAGAGGAGCACTACAAACAGTGTGGGCGAACTCAGCTCTACCGTGGTAGGAAAAGGGCTAATACTGCATTATATGCCAGACTCAGCGAAAACCGAACTGTTCCTGTCCTTGCGCTCAGTCTATCCTTCTGTCCTTCGTCTCCTCGCACCACGAAAACACCGCTCGTGTGCAGGACACAATATCCCCTCCCTCCCCCACCCTTTATAATAAGTTCCTCAAGGGAATCTTGTTCAGAGGCTCCTCGTTTCCGGTGGTACTTCGCAGGGGTGGGATTGATTGATGGCTAGTTGTCCCCGTTTCTCTGGTATCTGAGTTGTTCTCCTGCAACGGCTTCCTGCTGGATAGACTCGAGTCAAACTCGACGAATTCTAGCCCCATCCTTTTGACGCCGGACAGGTGGTTGATTTGACCGCTTTTTGTACATGTACATATGAACAAAACGATGGCGTTTCATTTGCATGGCGTGTAAGAAGCTTTACTCAGACGTAGTCTGATGCGCAAAATAATAACGTATTTTACCTCCACCCATCGTCTGTGTATTCCTTGTTGCGTTTGTAGTAACCAGCAATGCGTTGGTGAAGTTTTGGCATATTGATGTGGAAAGGCTTGTCTAGACACGGAAAACCTACGACGTCTAAACCTGTTCTCGCTCTGCGTTCATAAATTAGCTCCTCGGGAGAAAGCTCTCTCACTGGATGTGGTGTACTTTTTATACGCCTAGCCACTCGGTAACGCAATTACTACTGTTTCCGTGCTATTGCATGTTGGTTTGAGCGTACCGCTTAAGAAGACGGTTGAACCTTTCAACCTGGACATTAACTTCAAGGTGGTACATAGCGGACCGATTTTGAAAAATTCATCTTGGCCTCGGAGCTCTTGGAAGGCATATGTTAGAGACTGTGGCTCGTGATTTGAGACAATGTCGTCAGGATATCCCTCGCGGCTGAAGACCGTACTCAGGAAGTCGCAGATAGTCTCATCTGTCCCTTGGCTTTAGAAAGTCGCATCTGTACGTTTTATATGTGGGAATCGGTTGCCTAGTGGGCTAAAGCGCACACCCAGCTCAATGCACGTGGAGCGAAAAGCTCTCGCTTCAGGAACCAGGGATCCTGGGTTCGAGCCCAATCCCTGCCCGTTTCGATCTCGATGAGCATTGGTCTTTATCACGCAGTAGTGAACTACTGCTTGAGCACGTTAAAGACCCCAGGTTAGCAGTCGTACTGCACTGGCAAAATTGCTCATCTACAGTGTAAACCAGTGTTTCCCCATCCTGGCAGAGCGACATAACGCTGTATAAACACTAAACGTCCAGTTTGCAATTTTAGTTTTGTCCAATTTATTTGTTTATTCGGAAACCCCAATCGCCTAAAAAGGCAGTAAAGTAGGGGAACATAAAAACAGTATGCATAAAAATATAACATCACAATGTAGAAGCAAAGTTAAAGATAGAAAAGTAACGCATTGATTCAAGACTAAGAAAGAATAGAATTATAAAAACGAATTAAAGAAACAACTGAGTTTCGTAAAACAAGAAAGTTCCGGCACTGCGATATCTACGTAATTATGCAATCTATTCTGGAGCACAATAAAACGTAAAAGAAAACTTTCAAGGACATCAATTTAACATTCATATGGACGAATCTCCTTTGGGTTACCTATTCTGTGGGACACGTAAGTAGCCTCTAGAGGAAATATTGATTTACAAATACAAGTACGGTCATTAAAATTGTGATATACATGTTTCAGACAGAGGCATTGACATCGCAAACTCAGAAGCATCCTACCTAGAGTTCACTAAAATTCAGTTACACTAACTTTGATATCATAAATTTCCGTAACAAACCTGGGAGCAGGATTCTGTATTTTTTTCAATCTGATCCTCCAAGTTTTGCCTGTAAGTGCTTCAGATTATACACACGCAATAAAGAATAGACTGTACTTATGAAAAACTTCAATTTTTTCTTTTTTTTTGGAAACGAAGAGACCAACTTGATATTACGTTTTATTAAATATAGCGACACATCATTGTCAACAATGAGCGTGTTGTAATCTAAGACTCCGGAGCTGACGAGAAAATATGGAGACGCTTATCGGGTTCAGAAAACAGCAGTCTTCCTCTTTATTTCTCACGCGACTTCTTTCTGTCACGAGGATCCACTCCGTAAATATGGAACGTCTCGCAACATCGAATAGGATATGAAATTCCTTCCCCTTATCATTGAAAGCGCTGGACCGGCTTCCGGACGCGAGTGGAGCGTCGTTGAGGTGCAATATCAAAGATTTCACTCGAGGTCTCCGGTGACTGTTGGGGCTGCCATCACCATGCTCCATCTCTTTTGTTGATGGGCATGGTGCTGGTAACGACCGTGGAGGAGCCGGCCTGACCTCGTTGTTTTCTGGCGGCCGTTTACGTAGTTGGTCACTATGGCGTGTTATCACCTTGGACGGAGTTCCGATAGTTGCCATGAGTGGTCCCGTTGTCGCTGTGACGTTTCCAGGATCCACTTGTTTCCTAGTCCATTGTTTTAGGCGTACACCGGGTCCCCAGGTTGAATCATCCAGTCTGTGCCTTGTAAAGGTGCTGAGGAGTGTGATGGAAAACATGTGCCAAGTCGCGAGCAAATTTGATAAACTTGCAGCAGGTCAGATACTGACTCTCCAGAGATTAATGCCGTCCGTCTATAATTAAAAAGACGCCTTGCTAGGCTGGTTGTAGTGTCGTCATTCTGAAGTTTCTTCAACAAATCTTTCATAATTCCTATCGCGCGTTCCGGCAGACCATTTGACTGTGAGTGAAATGGTGCGGTCCTGATGGGCGTCATGTTGTTCTTCGACGTGAACTTCAAAAACTCGGCACTGTTGAAAGGTGTACGACTCTACGAGACCAAAGTGCCGGGTAATCCGGAAGTGGCTAAGCACATCTCGCAAACACGACACCATTTTGTTCTTAGCCCGAGACTGAGGCAGGAAAAAAGGAAAGTTTCAAAGTAGAAGAGAAATGAACAGTCGAGGACACGTCTCTCCGATGATATTCCGAAAGCCAAGCGGTTTTAGCAGAACCACCCACGGCGTGTGTTGATCACAGCCATCTTCCTCGATCCGCTGTCATGGGCTTCTTGGCTGTACGCATCACGTAGATCCAAGGTACTAAAACAATCGCCGCCGTTCAGACATGCGAACATATCCTCAATGCGTGGCAGGGGGTACTGCTCGACTTCACACGCCGGGTTTAGGGTCGCCTTGAAGTCCCCGCAGACGCGCACCGAGCTGTCCTTCTTCAGCACCGGGACGTTTAGTGTAGGCCATTGAGTGTGTGAGCGGCGAAATAATTCCACCTTCCAACAAGCGGTCAAGTTCTGCTGAAACCTTTTCTTTCAGGCCAGAAGGAAGCAGTCTTGCTTTTGCAAACCTTGGGCGTGGTACCCTTCTTTAGGTGAAGTCAAGCAGGTGGTCCTGTCATCATCCGGATGCCCGGAGTAAACAGATCTTGAGACTCGCAGAGTACCGGCTCCAGATCTTTCACGTTGACTGGTCTGCTACTCACCGATACGATATTACCTGTACGGCTATGCACACAGAGGTGCCGGCCTTGTTCATCTTGGAAGTTAAATCAGATCCACACAAGCAGGGACCGCACCAGTTCAACACAGTCAAGCAGGTGGTCTCTGTGGGCATGTCCAAGCGGCAGGAATGCAGACTCGTGAAACCCCTTGTATTTCCTCGTGCAGGTGCCATCATCCTGCGTATCTTGCTCGCTGCTGCATTCCAATGGCACGTCGTCAGCTTCGCAGAAGTCATCCGACCCTGCTTGGCTCGTCACCGGAACAGTGCTGCCCGGCTTCGTCGATTGAAGACATCGATTTTCATCGGTGCTCTTTCCCGGCTACTTTGGCTTCATCATCAGTGACATCAAAACTCCCGCACCCTAGAAAGCACGGACTGTCTTCCTCTGGACTTCAGTGGTCATGTGCAAGCGGCACGAATGCAGACTCGTCAAACCCTCCTGTATTTCCTCGTGTAGGTGCCATCATCCTGCGTATCTTGCTCGCTGCCACCTTCCAATGGCACGTCGTCAGCTTCGCAGTGTCATCCTACCCTGCTTGGCTCGTCACCGGAACAATGCTGCCCGGCTCCGTCGATTAAAGACATCGATTTTTATCGGTGCTCTTTGCCGGCTACTTTGGTTTCATCGTCAGTGATATCAACACTCCCACACCCTATAAAACACGGACCGTCTTCCTCGAACTTCAGTGAGCATGTGCAAGCGGCAGGAATGCAGACTCGTCAAACCCTTTTGTATTTCCTCGTGCAGGTAAGTCTCATCCCTTCGTTGCCTTGTAAGCGCACGAACAATGTTAACCTGCTGCTTTTGCCATGCCCAAAAAGTTCTGTTGGTACTATTTGTGATTGCCTTTATGTTGTGCAACTATCGCTTCTGGGGGTGATATCGGACAGAATCCAGGCCCACCTAAGGAGGACCACAGCAAAAGCTCTAACGATGTAGTATCGATGCTGAGGGGACTACATTGCAAAATGGACAAAAACTACGCTGAGGTATTGTCTCAAATAAATGAAGTGAAAGAAATTCAGCTGAATCTTGAGAGACAAATGACCAGCATAAACGATTGGGTTACTGTCGTAGAAGAAAAAATAGCTGCCTCGGACAGCTCCGCGGATGTGGCTAGTGCGGTGTCTGACGCTGTTCAGAACGAAACAGTTGTCTCTAAGTCGTCGTTTAGATGATTATGAAGCCAGGTCTCGGCGTGAAAAGTTAATTTTACACGTGTTTCCAGACAAACAATCAGAATCGTGGGCCGAGTCAGAAAAACGAATAATTGAAGTGGTTTCATCTGCTTTGAACTTGCAAATATCTGATCAATCGAACTCTCGCGGTCATGGGTTGGGCAAGTTCTTTCCCAATAAATGCCGTCCGGTAATTGCAAAGTTTCCAAATTCAAAGTACAGGGATTCAATTTTGGCAGCCAGGGCAAAGTTGCAGTTGTTTGGTTTTAGTGTTGGTGAGGACTTGTGCATTTCCACTCGAACCTTGCGCAAGAAACTGCTCGAATATAAGAAAGCTGGTAATCAGCAGTTTTCAATTCGCTACAATACGTTGTACAAAAGCAGAAAATGATTCATCTATTATCCCTCATCAGACAGTGTCTGTGCATTATACGCCAACAAGGAATCACCTGCTCAGGCAAGTCAGAATTTGTGTAATGTCGTAGACAATGAAGTACCATTATCGTAACTATCACGTAACACCGTAATCCCCGTTAGTAAAATTTATTTTCTTTTTTCTAACATCCGCAGTGTCGTTAACCAACGAGAGGAACTGTCAGCATTAATCGACACGTGTAGCGCCGATGTAATATTACTAACTGAAACGTGGCTGTCTGCCGAAATTGATGACAACGAAGTTTTTGAGTGTGAGAAGACTTTTAATATTTATCGGTTTGATCTCGTCAATAGATTGGGAGGATCGTCGCAGATTGGGAGGGCCGTTGCAGAAAATCTGCACTCGTATCATGTCTCTCTGGCATCATGCTTAAAAATGATATGCACGGGTGTCGCATTAATCACCGTGACATGATCTTTTGTGCCTGCTATCGGCCACCAAACACTTCCTTGACTTTCTGTGCACAAATTCATGACGTTTTAAATAGCCTTGTTGTAAGATTTTCGCACTCGCCAGTTTTTTTATTAGGTGACTTTAACTTTCCAAAAATATTATGATCTGGTATGTGCCCTGTTCCGTCTGACCTTTCCGGTGAAACATCTGAGTTCATAAATATGTGCACCGATTTTAATTTATCTCAGTTACTAACTCAACCTGCCAGGGTCACCTCGTCAAGTTCGAATATATTGAATCTCATCCTCACAACTACTCCTGACCTCGTTCATTCTCTAAATTGTTTTACCAAGCCTGAGTGACCACTGCTTTGTTCACTTCACACTTGAAGGCAATTCTCATCGCCTTAAGAGTATGCCCGAACGTATACGGGATTAGAGCAAAGCTAACTACCCTGCCATCAATGATGAATCGGCACATTTTCTGGACGCATATATGCAGAATTTTCCTAATCGCTCTATAGAATCCAATTGGTCTATCTTTAAAGTTAAAGTTAATTATCTTGTAAACAAATACGTACCCCTACGAATTATCCCGCACAAAAATCGGTCCCCTTGGTTTACTGTTTCATTAAAGCACCTGCGAAATAAAAAGAAACGACTGTTCCGCAAAGCAAAGCAGTTCAATAAACCTGACTTGTGGTGTGCGTATCGAAACGTTGGAAGCCTCTTTAAGAATGAAGTGGAAAAGTCAAATACCTATTTTTAATGATAGCTGTTTTTAATGATACATCATTAAAATCATATTTATTGATTTTTAATGATGATTTTTTTAATGATCTTGGAATATAATTGGTGGACAAAAAGAGAGTCTGATTTCGCTAGTCGACCATAATGGAGTCTCAGTTCCGAGGTCGGAATGTTCATCTTTACTAAATGAAGTGTTTTCTCAGTCTTTTATGCCACTGTCTTTTGTTTCTTGCCCTGAATATGATCTTGCAGCCTTTCCACTTATGGATCCTGTTATAATTGATTGCATTGGTGTGCTTAGTTTGATAAAAAATTTAAACGTTTCTTCTTCATCTGGAACTGACGGGATTAATTCTCAGTTTCTGAAAAACACTGAAATGCACTCTTCTTTCATACTATCTAAACTTTTCTCGCAGTCCCAAGATCTTTGTGTGTTGCCCAGCGATTGGAAGTTGGGCAAGGTGGTGCCTTTGTTTAAATCAGGTGATGCTCACTTCCCCTTTTATTACAGGCCTATATCTTTAACTAGTGTCCCGTGTCAAATTTTGGAGCATATCATCTATTCTAACCCAGTTAACATTCTTGAATCCAACTCCTTTTTCACATATCGTCAGCATGGGTTTCGTAAATTATTCGCATGTGAAACGCAACTGGTTTGTTTCACGAACGGTATTTTTTCTGCGCTAGACAATAATCTTTCACTCGACTGCATATTTCTTGATTTTTCGAAAGCCTTTAACGTAGTCCCTCACCAGCTGCTCTGCTTAAAACTAAAAAAAAAAAACTAAACATGGACTTTAACATTCTGGCATGGATCGAAAATTTCCTCTCTAACAGAACACAGTTTGTATGTGCAAACGACTCACATTCTGTTCTCTGCCCAGTTAGTTCGGGTGTGCCGAAGGTTCCGTCTACGGCCCCCTTTTTTCCTCATATACATAAACGACCTCGTTAACAATGTCCACTCATCCATAAGGTTGTTTGCAGATGATTGTGTCATCTATCGTGTAATCCATTCTGACACTGATACGTCTTTTTCTTCATATTGACCTTAATTCAATTACTAACTGGTCAGACGTCTAGAAAATGCGCGTTAATGCCAATAAATGTAAAGTAATGAGAATTTCACGGAAAGCTGCCTGTATACTAACCCTCCTCATTGTAACACTGGTTGTGTTCTTGAACAGGTGACATCGTACAAGTTCCTAGGTGTCCATATCACATCTCACCTCTCCTCGCAATCTCACATTAATTTTATTGCTAACAACGCTAATCGCATGTTAGGTTACTTACGTCGCAACTTCTCAAGGGCTCCTTTATTATTAAAACTTCTACTGTACAAGACGCTAGTTAGATCCAAGCTTGAGTATGCAAGTTCGGTGTGGGACCCAGGCCCTAAATTTCTTATTGATCACATTGAATCCATAAAGAATCGTGGAGCACGTTTTAATTTGTCTAATTTCTCACGTTTTTCCAGTGTATCATCCATGGAACTAACTTTACATCTTCTGAATCTTTCATTGCGTAGAAAAGTATCTCGTTTGTCCTTATTTCACAAAATTTATCATCGCAACCAGCATCTAAGTGAAGAGGTTTTTTTTTAACCATCTTATGTATCCCATCGAAATGATCATCTCCAAGAAGTCAAGGTTTCTTTCAGTCGCACGAAGCTCTTTTTTATTATTTTCTCCCAAGACTACTAATGACTGGAACCACCTGCCCACCTCCATCGCCACAATCACAGACGCTCCTGCATTCAAATCTGCCATTGAAAACTATTATGTTAACTAATATGTGTTGAATTCTATTTTTTGTACTTTTGTTTTCCCCACTCCCTTCTGTACCGCCATGTGGCATTGAAGGTATTGAACTAAATAAATAAATAAATAAACTGCCATCTACGAGGGCGTCTCGGTACGAGACATTCATGTGCAGCTCACCCAGCACTGGTATTCTTCCTAGGTAACAGGACAGTTTCACCTGCAATGCTTGAAGCTTGGGCCAGAGGGCAATGAGATTACAAACGACGCGAAGATAAGAGAATTGCTCGTAGCGGCACTAGGTACGAAAACAGTTCGAGTTCTCTGCAGAAGAGTTTTTCCACAAAAACCTAACTCTCTAACGTACACTATAAAAAGGGTATACTCTTTCGCTCCTTGTCATATACCACGACACCCCAAAATTTCAGTTTGACGTGCATCTCGCTGACGTAAAACTGACTGCCCCAACTTTTGCTAGAGGGTTGATGACGGTGCGATATAACATATTAAAACGCTAAAGTACGTGTCAAAATTTACAGAAACAAAAAACACAGAGGTTTTGCAGTTGAGCCAAGCAAACCCCGATAACTTGTTTTGCAGTAAGTGACAGATGCATTGGCTATTTTAACAAGTTGTACAACTCGGCTATCAAGCCGCTCGTGAAATTTGGTTGCGTCGGTAGAACGTCATTGCGCTGTACATCGAACTGAAATTTTGAGGTATCGGATATGTGAAAACGGGTATAAAAAATAAAAGCCGTTTACAACTCCCTGTAACGCTAAATTAGAGAGCAGCTCCTGAGGAGGAGGGTAAGGTACGGAGAGGGGGCTATGTCCCTCCTCCTCTCCTGCTCGCCTCCCATTTAGGAAAAAAATTTCCGCTAAATTTACCGGAAACTTTTTTCGCTAGATTTAGCGGGGACTTTTTTCCGCTAAATCTAGCGGAAAATTTTCCTCTCCAAATCTAGCGAGGAACTTTTCCCGCTAAATTTAGCGGTAAAAATTTCCCGCTAACTTTAGCGGGGAATTTTTTCCGCTAAATTGAGCGGGAAATTTTCCCGCTAATTTAGCGGGGACAATTTTCCGTTAAATTTAGCGGGCAAAATTTTCCGCTAGATTTAGCGGGGAAAATTTTCCGCTAGATCTAGCGGGAAATTTTTCCGCTAAATTTAGCGGGGAAAATTTTCCGCTAGGTTTAGCGGGGAAAACTTTCCGCCAAATTTATCGGGAAAAATTTCTGCTAAATTTGGCGGGAAAATTTACCCATCATGCACCGCGCGTTTACGCCGATGCCGATGCCAACGGCGACGCCGACTCCGACGCCGCTCAAGCCGGAAACGGGCGCCTAAGAGCTGCGCTCTAAAATATACCCTTTTCTTAGAGTGTATGCTTAGGTGGTAGCAGCAAAAGATGCGCACTACGATCCGAAGCCCAACGAAATATATGTGAGCTTTAGGTTTTTCAATCGTTGTCAGAAAGAGGGAGAGTCGATTCAAGAATTCATAGTCGAAATCCGCAAAATGGCGGATAATATGCAATTTTGCGGCGATGTTGTACAGAATGCTGAGAGACAGGATCGTCTGCGTCGTGCGGTCAAAGAACCTTCAGAAGCTACTGCTGTCCAAAAGGGAACTGACATTAGCAGATGCTTACGCGCTAGCCGTAGTGGCTGAAGCTGCTAAATTGGACGTCAAAAATGACACGAGACGAGACCTCGGAAGTTCTCAGGAGGAAGGTCCACGGAAAGAAGTCCGGAAAAATTTGGCCACGACAACAACGCACAAGGGTTTGTGAGCACTGTGGAAGCCTAAAGCACGAAGGTAACAGCTGCCAGTACAAAGGAACGACATGTTTCCACTTAGGAAAGTGTGGTCACTGTGCCCGAAGCTCTAAACATCCTGGACAAAAGAGGTCATATTGTAGGACGCATGTACAAGCCAAATTACTAGAAGCAACAGGGAGCTTGTCGGAGCAAACGGAAACCGAATACGAGACAACATGGAGACATGTGTCGGGTTCAGAACACAGTAGTCTTCCTCTTTATTTCTCACGCGACTTTTTCTTTCACGAGGACCCACTCCGTAGGTATGGAACATCTCGAGACGTCGACTAGTATATAAAAGAGGGACGTGATCCATTTGCGCCATCCAGCTCCAGACGCCGGTACCCTGTAAAAATTTCAATGGGGAAACTCGTTCGCTCGCCATAAAATAACAATGAGGGCACAGTTACCAAAGCTTCTCGAGATTTGGTTGCTTGATGGGCGTTTACATCGCTTCGACACAAAAGAAAGCCTAAAAAAAGTGGCAGGTTGTTCCAAACGCCATTGAATTTCTGCTCAGTCTCTATGCGATGGGAAGTCTTGCAAGAAACACCAACATTCCGGTATTCAATTCATCTTCCGAACGTTGCGTCCGTCGAGGCGACGAAACCTGGTGACGAGGCAGCAGCCATGCGCGACGACACCATCCCTGAACCGGCAGGCGACGCGCCCTTGGAAGTCCTGGTCGCCACGGCAGGCGGCTCGGCCACGAAACGCACGTAGGCACAACGTGGGCGCGGACCCCGACGCGACGAGCCAGGAAGAACCCCTACCAAGGCGGCGCCCCTAAGGAGAAGGCGAATGGACATCAGGTCGAACGTCCCTGCAGACGACCGAAGGGTAACAAAACCACTCCCCTGCCCTGGTGTGCCTGGGGCCTTCCCGGGCTTCAGATTCTGCGTGTCGGACGGTCAGACCCTCGGAACGCGAGGTTATACGGTATTTCCTTGAAATGGCACTAAACTCGAGGCAGCCTTACGCGAGACCACGATCGATGTTTGTGGTCTGGCATCATGGCGTCGGCAGTACCAGATGAGACGATTATTTTCTATGAACGAGCCGGACGTTGTTGCCGTTCAGGAAACAAAATTGAAAGCGAGCAGCAGACTGACCATTTGGTGCGGTCTTTTCAGTGTTATTATAACATTTGCATGCCACCCGATGTGCGGTTGTCCGGCTGATATTATCTGTTTATTCGTCGGTTGATCGGTGTTGGAGAAACAGACGTGCATTCTTGCTTTTCCGGTCGTATTGTATTGTGTAATGTTTCTTTTTCTAACGTTATTTGCTGCGTTATTTCCGTGTACGTGCCAAATCACGAAGGTTAATGCGAAATTGTTTTTGACAATCTCCGCACGTATCTCAATTGTAAATGAGTACGTCTTTATTTGTCTTGGGGAGTTTAACTGTGTTTATAGGCCAGAAGATCGAGCGAATCATGCTCCCGCGCGAGATTCAAGTTATTTTTGTTTGCACGATGTTGTTTCAGACTATGTTTGGAGGATGCTGCGGCCTGCGTAAGGCAAATGTTCAGCTCACGCATTGCCATGGCCGGAGACATGCGATGCATGATAGGGCGTATATCTCGATGAATCTTTTGACTCTTTGCAGTGATTATGCGGTTAAGCATGTGTCGCACAGCGACCTTGCTTTGGTCATGTTTACTCTTGGGAATAATATCAAATCTCCGCGATAGGATTGGGTGCTTTGGAAACTTAACTGCAGTCTTGTTCAGGATGAGCCTTTTTGGAGAACATGAGAGCAAACTTTTCGAAAGTATGTACGGGGACGAGCGTACACTGTGAGAGGTTGCGGTGGGATTTTTTTAAAAAGAAGTTAAGATTGTTGCAATTAAGAAAAGTAGCAGACTAAACTATCAAAAAAAGGGAAAAATAGAATGAATTACGGCGTCAGTTAGACGTTTTTTTGACCCTTGAAATTGTGAATCCCGGTGAATTTGAGCTCGAAATAAGAAACTGTAAAAACACACTAGAAATGATTGATGCCGTGAAATCCAGGAAGCCGATCGTAAGGGCGCGAAGTGATAAGTTATGGATGGATGAAGTTTGGACAAAGCGCGCAGAAAGCGACGTAAAAAGGTATGCGCAGCGTAATAAAATCAAAGACATCTGTTATATCACAACGGTGACACGGGACAAAGCAAAAATTTAAAAGGCTTTTTTGAAGTACTATCCTAGTCTGCTGGGGCGTATCAAACCAATAAATGGCAATTTTGAAGTGCAGTTTTTTTTTTTTGACGCCCTAGTTAGAGCAGCAGGTGTGCGACAGTCTAGAAATGCCTATCACTGCCCTTGAAGTCGAGGCAGCTATCGACGACTTAAGTGATAGCAAGACGACAGGACCCGACGGCCTGGTTCTGGGTTCTACAAAAACATTAAAGGGGCAGTGCAATGATTTTAATGTTGCAATAATTAGCAGTTTGCATTTTTTATATTGTTCATGCAAGCCCAGGTGACCAAAAACGCGTCACCTTTCCCAGAAAAACTGCTATTCTGCTGCGTAATCGCAAAGCAAAAAAATTACACCATATTCCCGAGGGGAACCATGGGGTGATGCGGAGCATCACGGATCGTTATTAACGGTGTTATTAACGGTGTTAGTAACGTTGTTACTAACGTTGTTAAATTGGGCTCCGCCGCTCGCTTCGTACGTTTACGTTTAACTTCACGGTCCCGAACCTCAGGTTCTGCTGCTCGACGTTCACGAACCAACGCGGCTTCCCGTTCTCGAAGGTCGGGTTCCGCCGCTCGCTTCGTACGTTTACGTTGAACTTCACGGTCCCGAACCTCAGGTTCTGCTGCTCGACGTTCACGAACCAACGCGGCTTCCCGTTCTCGAAGGTTGGGTTCCGCCACTCGCTTCGTACGTTTACGTTTAACTTCACGGTCCCGAACCTCAGGTTCTGCTGCTCGACGTTCACGAACCAACGCGGCTTCCCGTTCTCGAAGGTCGGGTTCCGCCGCTCGCTTCGTACGCTTACGTTGAACTTCACGGTCCCGAACCTCAGGTTCTGCTGCTCGACGTTCACGAACCAACGCGGCTTCCCGTTCTCGAAGGTCGGGTTCCGCCGCTCGCTTCGTACGTTTACGTTTAACTTCACGGTCCCGAACCTCAGGTTCTGCTGCTCGACGTTCACGAACCAACGCGGCTTCCCGTTCTCGAAGGTCGGGTTCCGCCGCTCGCTTCGTACGTTTACGTTGAACTTCACGGTCCCGAACCTCAGGTTCTGCTGCTCGACGTTCACGAACCAACGCGGCTTCCCGTTCTCGAAGGTCGGGTTCCGCCGCTCGCTTCGTACGTTTACGTTGAACTTCACGGTCCCGAACCTCAGGTTCTGCTGCTCGACGTTCACGAACCAACGCGGCTTCCCGTTCTCGAAGGTCGGGTTCCGCCGCTCGCTTCGTACGTTTACGTTGAACTTCACGGTCCCGAACCTCAGGTTCTGCTGCTCGACGTTCACGAACCAACGCGGCTTCCCGTTCTCGAAGGTCGGGTTCCGCCACTCGCTTCGTACGTTTACGTTTAACTTCACGGTCCCGGACCTCAGGTTCTGCTGCTCGACGTTCACGAACCAACGCGGCTTCCCGTTCTCGAAGGTCGGGTTCCGCCGCTCGCTTCGTACGCTTACGTTGAACTTCACGGTCCCGAATCTCAGGTTCTGCTGCTCGACGTTCACGAACCAACGCGGCTTCCCGTTCTTGAAGGTCGGGTTCCGCCGCTCGCTTCGTACGTTTACGTTGAACTTCACGGTCCCGAACCTCAGGTTCTGCTGCTCGACGTTCTCGAACCGCCGCTGCTTCACGTTGTCGTAGTTCAGCATCCGCCGCTCGACGTTGACGAATGGACGCCGCTTCTCGTTGCCGTAGTTCAGGGTCTGCCACTCGCTTCAAGCGTTTGCGCTCAGCGTCGCGTGCCCTTCGCTGCGCAGCTTTGTCTTCAGTGGACGTAGCGTTGCTGTTAGTTTATGGGGTGGTGCTGACGCTTGCTTGCGCCAACCCACTAACTGACGGGACTGTTGCTTCCATCACACTTCATCGGAAGAACGGAGTGAAGTGGAGTCAACAGCGCTGAACTGAACGCGCGCAGCGCGCTACCGCTGCTTATATTCACACTTGAAGGAGAGGAGACTAGAGGAGGAGAGTTGCGCATGCGCGCGCGGTGTGAGTAGAAGCGAACGCACGCGAAGTCACGCAGCTGGTAGAGAGAGAGAGCGGAGAGAGTAACGCGCAGCTGTTGGAGAGAGGAAGGAGGAGAGTTGCGCATGCGTAGTGTGAGTGCGGACTACGACGCCGACGCCGACGCCGCGGGACATAGACCCGAGCAAGAGATGCTCCGCATCTAAAACGAATAATTTGCCGATCTGCAGCCGCCTGTCGGGGTTACCGGAACTAAAATGACACCGTCTCTGGGGGTACGCGGAAGTCAACGAACCCTGTCCCCCTCCACTGCTACACTAACCGTCAGCCCCTTGACGAACCGTCGTTTGTGTCGATAGCTCGCCGCGACCTTCGACGAGGCTAATCCTTTAAAAGCCGTCAATCGCGGAGGAAGCGGCTGGCCTCTGAAGAGGACCCAAGGGAAACTACGTGAAGCTCCAGAGTACGTCACTCGAAAGTCGACGTGGAGAGTTGAGAGGCACTTTGACCTTCGATTAGTTTCATTTTTTTTTTAAATAAGAACTAGCGTTCGCAAAAAATACGGTTTTCTGCTTTTCGTTCCATATGTGTCGCAGATTAATTTCCGCAGTTAATTGGCCAAAGTCAGAAAATTGTTGCACAGCCCCTTTAAGGGTGATGTGGCTCCTGCGCTGTACGAGGCGCTGACCGAGGCGTATAATAAACAAATGTTGCCACCATGTTTTGTTTTTAAACGCACGATGGGCTTATAATGAAGTGCGATTTAAACTCTTACAGGCCGATAACATTAACGAACGTGGACTATAAAGTTTAAAGTAAGATATTGGTAAAAAAGACTCTAAAGTGTTACAAAAGTATATTCGTACGATCTGTACGAATATACATTACGCTAGATGCATTTTAGAATGTTGTAGCGCTTTCAATATCCGAGTTACAATGCTGAAACTAGACTTCGAGAAGGCTTTGGACAATGTTTCGCACCAGGTTCTTTTCCGTATTCTGGAACACGTCAACGTAGGGTCTATTATTTTAAATGGTGTGAAGATGGCTTATAAAAATTGCACTACATGTTTAGTCGTCAATAAATGTGTTACTGAATACTTTGAGATACGTTGTTCTGCGAGACAAGGTTGTCTTCTTTCGTGTTTGCTTTTAGCCGTTTTTGCAGAACATTTTTGTTTGAAACTTCTACAACAGTAACATAAGCGGTTTTAAATTAAATTTCAGTTAAGTAAAAGTGCTGTCATATGCGGATGATTTGCCGGTTCTTTTGCGAGGATAAAGAGAGTGCTGGCAAGGTGGTCAATGTGGCCTCTTTTTTTGTGCAAAAACAGGGTTCTGGCACGGTGACTGAGCTTATAAGCCAGACGTCTTCATGAATGTGAACTGGGAGAATTTACCCATCAAGTATTTAGGTGTGCCATTAGTACATTTTCTAGACAGCACTAATGACTAGAATGAGGAGACCGAGAATGTTAGAATAAAGGCGGAAAGGTGGAAAGGGAAGGAACTGTTTATATTCGCTTGTTTCACTCTGTGTAATGTCTTTCTGGTATCAAAGGTTTGGTATGTCTTACAAGTGCTGTGTATGTCACGAGTGAGTGTGCAGAAGCTGCACAGAGTTTTTGCCGCGTTTATTTGGAACTCGAAATGAGAACGTTGTGCTCGCAACAATTTAATTCGTTCCGTGCAAAGTGGAGAACTAGGATCATCTCATTTGTTTAAACGACAAATGTGTATCTAGGTTTATGTTTCTTCGTGATCAAAATGACTTATTTTATACGTACTGTAATTCAAGTTCGCCTGCAATGTTTTCTGCCGGAATTCGTCGTGTCATCGGGCGTTGTAATGAGCGCGGTTATTCATTGTTATATGAGACGTTTTGTTATCGTTCCGTATGTTGAAGATTCGATTTTCTTTAAAATATTTCTCTACAGTCTCATGAAAAAAAAATATATAAAGATTTACTCGATATTTTGTTGCCGATACCTCTGTATCGGTCTTTATAAGGTAAATGCAGTTTGCTGGACCTGTTTTGGAGAGTACAAAATGCCGGTGAAGCCTAGCGTAAAAACGTGTTTCTTTCCAATACACTGCAGAGACCTTCCATTGAAACGTTGGCTGGAAAACAAAGGTTGCTTTGTTCACTGGTCCCAAAACTGTTTATTATGTAAAATAAGCGAAACAGTGGAGCATGAGATTTATTGTATGTTGGGACAGCTGTGTTCCACCGGAATATCCTCCAGCGCAACACAATAAAGATTTTCCAGTCAACCAACTCGGTATCCTGTAGAAAATGGAAATAAAGTGCCTTGTAGCATGATTATGCTTTTGAGCCTCCACAGTTTGTGGAAGACAAGAATTAGTGAACGGCATGTGAAAGTTTGGACTGTGCGTGAAAATTGTATTACTACTATTGTGTATGCAATAGATGTTTACCGAGCCCTGGCCACACATCCGGATTGGTTACATTTGCTAGATGATTTGTCCATTTGAAAAAAAAAGTGTTTAGCAGCCACAGCTACCACTGGAGCCACGTGTTTTAGCCTGTCTTTTTGTTTCTATTGTAAAAATGAGCCTAAACAAACAATAAACACAAAAACGAAAAAAAAAACGGTGTGGCGCAGCGGTTATTGCGCCGGGCTAACATTCCGCTTTCCTGGGTCCGAGTCCACTTAAGTTCTTAGTTTCGTTAATAAATGAAGAAAAAAAAGTTTGTATCTTTTTTAGGCTCATTGCGGCGCTATTTGGGTACCCTTGAGGCGTACACAAACCATAACGTTTTGTTTATTCATGCTTTCTTTACGTATATACCAGGTTTATTTCTTTTTAAGTTAACATATTTCTTTAAAAGAGTGCTTGAAAGTTAGAGTTTGCGGTTTGTGCAGGTGAGTTATACGGCAAGAGGGATAGAGTAGGGCGCTAATCAGTAACGATCATTCGGACAAATTATGTTAAAATTCGTTAATTAACTTTTTAACTGAAAAATGCCATATGGTTGCAGTTAGAAACTTGCTCAGCGCCATCTAAAACCACGAAATCAGTAATTTTCAGAAAGACTTTGAGCGCACGAGAAGCGTTGAGTTGCACAGGTTACAGGTTACCAGTCGTAGATGCAGGTACAAGCGCTAGCGGTTGCGGTAAGGCACCCGCGTGATTTTTCGTTATCTTATCTAGCCCCAGACTTGTACCTGCTCTACGAGTGGTAACTTTATTGCGTACTAGTGCACTTCCCGCGCGCTCAAAGTCTTTAAAAATATTACTGATTTAGGGGCTTTGGACGACGCTCAGCAAATTTCTATTTTGAGCCATAAGACTATTTTCAAGGGCGTACCAACTTGTTTTTGAGTGGGGGCAAACCAGAACCTCCTCCCCCCCCCCCCACCCCCAGGGCCGGGGGCAGTGCCCTTGGTATCCTTGGGCGCCGCAGGCCAGTGTTTGCCCTGCCCAGTGGCGGCTGTTTCAGGGGGGGGGGGGCAAACACATACCTTGCCCCCCCCCCCCCCACTCTGGAGGGGTGGGGGCGTGCCCCCATGCCCCCCCCGGTTGGTACGCCCATGACTATTTTCACTAATTAAAAAGTTAATTAACACATTTTACTTAATCAGCCGATTGATCGTTATGATGGGCCCCATATACTATGTTCCTCGGGCCGTACCACTCACCTGAACAAACCGCATACGTGGAGCTTTCACAACTTCTTTAAAACAAATCTGTAAAGCTTAAATACAAAAATCATTCTGTATGTATTCTGCTCCGCAAGTTATAATCTCTTTTCGTATTTAAATAGGCATCGCGCGCCATCGCTGAAGATTCATTCCTTTTGTCAACATATTGTGCACGCATTTCTTTCCCCTACTGTCGCAAATCAGCACGAAGTTACTTGTTGTAATTTTAATAGAGTGTGTTTTCAAATCTTCTTTATCGCGTATTATATTTTTGAAAAATTGGGAAGTAAAAATCGGGCGCTATAACCTAACAATACGGGAGAAATCGGGCTTTTCAAAGAGTCATTCCAAAATTCGGGGCTTGACGGGTTATATTTAGAAAATATGAGTTTTTTCAAATAATTTTTTCTATTGCGCGCCGGTTTTCACTTGCGTTATTTTTTTTTATTTGCACTAAGAAAATCAAACAATGTACAGATAATGCGCAGAAATGCACTGTTCGAGCTCACATGACATTTCTTGTTTCTCACATTTTTGTTTTTACTTCCACATGATGTCTCAATGAATGTCTAAAAGCCCGGCTCCGGCACCACTTTTAGGCATTTCATCGCCACCGTCTTCGCAATCCTTCATTTTCACACAAATGACCTGAGATCAAAGTGGCGGGAGAGCTTTTAAAATACGTTAGAAAAAAGCGATTGACTTTCCTTTTTAAGTAACGCAGTTGCTTTAGTAGCTTCAAACAGTGTCGGTGCCATATTTATTAGCTAGGTTATCACGCATTAACCTCATGCATACGTATTACTGCTTCAGTACATAGCTTCCACGGACTTGCTTTCAGCTCCAGCACGATTTAAGCTGGTTTGGAAGTGAATATGCGTCGGTGGTCACGCCAATTAGAAAAGACTTGTGATCTTCAAACTAGCGACTTTGTGGACATATGTAAAAGTAATCCTAGAACATTTCCTAATTTCCAAAATTTCAGCTGGATTTGTCGTCCAAAGAAAATAGGTTTTCGGGGAAACAACGGTTTTAACAAGTTTCATAAAACTCGTTCCCGTGTAAAAATCGGAAATATCTAGTATTACCGAAAACAAGAGACAAAAAATGGGGTGTGTGTGTTTATACAGCCTAGAACTTAGTCTGTCTCAACCGACGACGACTCCCAGCTGTAGATGAGAAATTTAGCCAGTGCACAACAACCGCTAGCCTGGAGTCTTTAACGTGCACCACGCAGTAGTGATACACGACCGCACGCCGTACGATGCTCAGATCGAAACCGGCAGGGCGGGGATTGAGTCCTAGATCCCTGGGTTCTGCTAGAGTCACTAAATAAGCTACGCTTTCAGAGTACCACATTCCTTTTCTTTGGTATTTTGCCGACAATACCGTCGCTCTATTCAAGACTACTCTGGTTCGCTGCGGCATCATTAAACAGCGGCAGTCACGTGAGTCGCTATCATCATCATTGCGTTTCTTCAACTCTACCATCTTGGGTCCAGCGATCCGCTGCCTGCTGCTGTTTTACTGTTTACTGCGCGCGCACGCTGAAGTCCGTCGCTCAGCATGCACTTCTTCGCTCTTAAGTCGAGATCCGAACAACACGACCTTGATTCGCTGCCGCAGGCGACGGCCTACAGCTCGGCTTGGCTCAGCCACAATCACCCCTCCATCTGCGCGTGGACCCAAGATGGCGGCGCCTGACGCGCTTCAGACGCGTAGTTTTGGAGTTTCGGTACTCTGAAAGCGTAGCTTTATTTAGTGACTCTAAGTTCTGCAGCCCGAGCTTTCTCTCCACGTGCTCCGAGGTGTTGTGCGCTAGCCCACTCGGCACCAATCCTCCCACCCCCCCCCTCCCCCCACAAAAAAATAAACTAAAGAATACCCGGAAGACATTGGGTATGGTTTATGGGGTTTCTGCTGTCTTTCTACTGTCCTATAATTTTAGTGCTATCTTGAGGTTCAGCTATCATTTAAAATGAGTCAGCAAGCATTAGAGATAAAAAACAAGTGCCGCAATGAGTTTTTTTCTTGTTTGCGTTAGAAAAGTTGACAACATTAACCTATCCGCGATTAGATATGTGCGAGCCACGTGCATGTATCTGGCTTGCGCAGGTCATCTTGCATGCTGATAAAGCCTTCGTGTAGCGCAGTGGAAGGTCCGGTGTCACGCGTCAACGAGCGTCTGTACTTCGTCTCCCTCTAGCATGGACTAACTACAAAGGCTGTGCGACTGCGAGCGGATAGCCTTGACTGTTTTGGCTGAAGCACACGCTGCACGAGCGCTCGTGCAGCCGCCGAGGCTTCATCCAAAGCATCTAGATCGAGCTTTAAGCATGCGCGGCAAAAGATAGTTTATGCTGATGTGAGACGAAGTATAGTTACTTATAATAGAGAGTTTTAGAATAGCGTAAAGACCCTTGCGTCAGCACTGCGTACAACGCACGCAAGCTGTGGATGTAATGTTACGGAGCGCGTTGAACGCGCACTTTTAGTATAGCGGAAGGAAAATGCATACGTAAAGACTTGCAGCGCCATCTAGATGTGCTCCTGCGAACTTCTTCAAACAATCCAAGGCGGGTATTCGGTCAAGCCAATCCAACACCGCGAATCTCCTCCCTTTGCTACGATGTGCGTGAATCTCTTTCGAGTTGCCTGTTGTGAACGTGTTTTGTGTCTTTTTGCTTAGGACTGTGCGACCAGCAGTTTGATCTATGGTTCGCTCCAGTGTGTTGTGGGATCCCTACTATCTTATGTTGGCCTCGTCATTTGTTTGGAAGTATGCAAGCAATAGGTCGCACCCCTCACGTACCAAGCGCAGAGTAAACACCTTTTCGGGTTGGACGGCGTCGCCAACGTTCATGGCTATCGACACCCATCTTTGTGGGCGCTCTAAATGGTTCGTCGCTTTGATTTCTTTCAATTCAATTCAATTCAATTTTATTGACTCCAGTTTAGAGAAAGAGACAGGGAAAAAAGCTACATTGCGTAGCTTGACAGGTCCCTGCCTCCCACACAGACGTGGGCAGATTAGTCGGAACTTGCAAAAAACAATAAAAAAATACATTGCGAACATTATACAGCTTTTGATATGATGAACAGTACATAACTTTTAAAATATTATTTGTTGTAAAAATACAATTGTCTAATTTGGTTATTTGACATATTTTTTCTCTGAATATTGTTTTTAATGATTTCATTAATGGTAGATGGTAATGTATACTGGAGCATTTGAAATCCGTAATTGGTTCTGGGATGCGGCACTCTCCAGTGCTCTGGACGACGCGTATGATAAAACGAAGAGTTTTCTTCGAGCGAAGCTAAGTAAAGGAATGATTTGTTATTATAATAAATACTATCTTTATATTTCTGGAGTAATGTCTGTGTATATAAGTCAAAAACACGTGTTACCTTAAATTTTGAGAATAAACTATCGGCAAGACTATTAGATGGTACATTGGCTACTAAACGTAAGATCTTTTTTGCGCGATGTATAATCTATCTAGGTTTAATTTTGTCGTATTGCCCCATACAAGCTGGCAGTACTTTAAATGTGAAGCAATGTGTTAAATAATATAATCTTCACCCTTTCTGGTAAACAAAAACGATGTTTATAAATAATACCTGTAATGTTTGATAATTTAGGCATAACATGTTCTACGTGTTCGTTCCAACTCATGTATTGGTTAAAGAACACCCCTAGTATTTTAACCGTTGGAACAACTTGTATGGTCGATCTATCTAGCTAGCTTAAGTGGTATATCTATTTGACAGAAAGAACCTTTATGAGCGAAATAAAACGGCCGTTGTTTTCTTGCTATTGATTTTGAACGAATTTGCCATTGCCCACGAACTAAGCACATTGAGAAAACTGTTCACTTCAGATGAAATGATATTTATGTCCGTTCCTTCAAAAAATATGCTCGTATCGCCCGAATACGTTATTATCTGGAAATTATGTGAAATATTTATGATGTCATTAAAGTTTAGGTTGAATAAAATAGGTCCGAAAACACTTCCTTGTGGTACATCTGCCTGTAGTTGTTTTAGATCCGAGAAGTTGCCATCGATATAAATGCACTGAAAAGGAAAGCTCGAATAACTTCTTATTAACGCGGCCGCATTTCCACGAATGCCATAATTCTAAAGTTTACTCATTAGTGTGTCATGATTTAACCGATCGAAGGCTTTTGGAAAGTCGATAAAAATGCCTACCGTTAGAATATTCGTTTCAACATTTTTCAGAATAATTTCTTTCATGTTCAACAGCGCAAGTTCAGTCGATCGCCCTTTACTGAATCCAAGTTGAGAATCTGTAACAACTGAACATTTTTCACTAAACCGGTTTAATCAAAAATGTATCAGTTTTTCTAAACCCTTTGAAAATATCGGAAGCACAGAAACCGGTCTATAATTTGATAAATCATTTTTACCTCCAGATTTAAAAAGTATCGACACTTTTGCTATTTGCATTTTTTTAGGAAAAATACCCTTTGATAACTATAGATTAAACAAATGAGTTATAATAGGAGAATTTCACTCAATCACATATTTAACGGGTTTTATTTGAATGCCATCAATATCGGAACTTTTACTATTGTGAAGATTACAAAACACATAGCTGACCTCATCAACATCCGTAGGTTTAAAGAAGATACTTTCATTTATAAATCTCGATACATACACCAGTTCTTCATTCACTCTACTGCGGTCATTACTGACTTAGTTAATAAAATAATCATTAAATTTGTTGGCTAGTTCAACTCCTCCGAGTTCTTGTCCGTTTATTTTTAATGTTTTAGTTCTAGAAAAGGCTGACGTTTTTCCTAAAATCGAGTTGAGTTTCTTCTATATACTGGCACTGGTACTTAATTTGCAAAACATGTTGAAGTAATAGGTAGATTTTGCTCGTCTAATTAAGTTTGTTACCTCATTACGACATTTATTAAAAAGTTATAGTATTTCTGGATTTTTTGCACGAAGACATTGTTTAAAAAGTATATTTCTCTTGTTTATTTTTTCTTTTTTTTTAAATTTCGGCCGCCTCCCGCGGTTTGCGAGAGCCTTTTGGGGCCCGATGTGTCTTATATTTAAAAGTGTTCTTTTAAATGGTAGTAAATATCATGATAAAGCACTCATATGCTTCATCAATAGAGTTGATGAAGCGTATGACTGAGGAGGTTCTGGGTCGGCTGTCAATACCACCCAATCAGGCCGACTTCCACTCGCTCCGAGGAACTCGCACGGGGAAGCGCTACCATTGGGAAAAGGTTTAATCTGTACTTAAGTTCAGAGTCCGGTGAAGAGGAGGGCCAAGGCTGTGTAGTGGTCCGGGTCTTCTGTTGGAGGCCTTGCTCGGCAAGGGCTCTTTCGTCTGTCTCCAGCTCCGAACTCCGCGTGTCCTCGCCCGCCACGCAGCCTCGCGCTTTTTCCCTTCTTCTTCGTTCTATTTCTTCCACAAGGTTGAGGTCATCTTTGATGATGAAGCGAACCCGTACAACGCGTGTCGCACTTCCACTGGTTTGCCTCACCGCCGCCATTTTTCAAACTGGACTAGTCTCGCGCTCTCCCGTGCGCGACGAGAGCAACGAGAAAAGCCCGCAGGAGACCGCTCCGTACGCTCGCAAAAATCGATACCGAGCGTACGTACGCATAGTTTGCTGCAGTGCGTACGTATGGCTCATGCGCAGTGTGGAGGACGCAGCGTTAACGCTAACGTAGGAGGCTTGCATTTGCTCCTAAACGTAATACTAAAACTCTCTAATAACACGCTGAGGGCTACGTACGCTGTAGAGCACCCAGGCCACATTTTAACATAAAGTGTAAGATTTTGATCGTACGTTCTTATCAACCCATACATCTAAACGCAGATAATAAAGATTCCTCACTAAAATGTTCAAACGGTCTGAATTCTGCGTTTGTTTTATTATTATTTTGAGGTCGTTCCATATGTTGAAAAGTTGACAGATTCACCACTAGTCAGCTTTGTTCGCTTGTCGCATAGAAAGGTGGTTTTATCCTAGCACTGAACACTCCTCGTTTGATTTTTTTAAAGAAAAAAATGGTCGCTGCAGTTTAAAGCGTTTAGTTATACTGGGTCTTTTTGAATGAAGGCTTGCATTTATATAGTTTAAACAAAGACAACAAGCTTGCGCATACACAATTGTTTAGGCACAAGATTGTTGTCTTATTTATGCTGCTGCAGAGCGTTCTTCATTTAAAAGTCCAGAAGATTTCTGGCTGTACAATTTCCTGCTTATAAAGGAAACACACTATTTCGCGATGTTTTGGTCTTCCTCGTATACATAGCGATGTTTCTAAAAATGTATTCACCCCGGTCATGCCTAATTGCCATCAAAAGAAGTCAAGTGAGAATTTACGTGCTTGCTTGATTTTCGTCGTTATAGAACCTCAGACAGTAGAACACAGCTAATTCTGCCTCGTACAATCAAACCGAAGATATGGAGCATGCCTTGTGTGCGTGACCAATGTGCGAGGACCACAGAAAGGCACTAATGGATACAATCGGCAAGGTTGACATCAACGCGAACACAATGCAAAAACTCATGTTCCCGAGAAGTGCATGAGCCAATCAGTCTGCGGCATTCTAACGAGTCCTGAACCTGATGGATGCGGAGGATCTATCTTCCAGACTTTAAAAAAACAAAATGGCAACCTAATCAGTGCATGTTGAAACATGGATAACGTCCGCCCTAATTATTTTATGCGTCTCACCTGAGAGCCTTCAAAATATTTTTTTCTGCTCCCCCAACCTATTTGTTTTTACCACCTCTCCTTTTCCCTCAAGACAGAAAAGCCCACCTCGTTTCAGGTAGACTACCATTTTGTCCTACACCTTACATTTATTTTAATTTTATTCAATTTAGTTATGTTTTACTGCAAGATAAACAACACCCTGCACGCGGGCGCTTAAGAAAAGGATTTTAAGGAAACAATTTTATCTTCTGATGCGGATAAACAGAAGTTATTTTATTGCGCATAAAAAAACGCACAATAAAGCTGATGACGTCTTTATCAACAAAAGCTTTGAAGGCGACTACTGGAATCAGATTTTCCTGGGGTCAGGCGAGCAGGACACAATCTCAGAACGATTGTTGTTGTTTTCATTTCTTTGGTGACCCCAAATGTAAACTATACACCTTCGCGCATTGGCTATAAATGACGACAACTACAGCACGAAGGGTGTTTTGAAGGCAAAGGATTCATGCCAGTGTCGTTTTTATCGCTACTTTCATTGCGTCTTCCCTTCCCCCTCTACGAATTATTATGATGTGACTAACCTCGCACGTTAATTTTCTCGTAATTGTTTTCCGTTCTCTCTTTTTGTTTTGTATTCGGACTATAGTTATCAAAGAGGGCCATACGCTTCCGACTGACTTAATATATGGGCCGTACAAACAGAAAGCGACAAGTTTAAAATGCATATATTATTCACACACCGACTCCTCCTTTTCTACTTTTGAGCATTTACCACGTAGAAATCGGTGATAAGGCATATCAGTGGCACGCACACTGCGAGCGTAGTGCCTGTTGATAAGGCTCTAGGGAGTCTAGACTGTGTATTTTTGATTTTGATATTGCCAAGTTGACGTAGAAGAAAGAAGCCTCCTACTCTTAGGGAGCATGTAGGGGCAGTTGGCATATACGTAAAGCTTGAGTCTTCCTATGTATGCGTCTTTATCACAATTCTAGGAGCGACTCACACAGGACACTAACTTGAAATGAACGTTTTAATTCCTCTGCCAATTGAATTATTATTTCGGTACCAGTACTGGGCAGTTAGGCTCCTTCAGAAATGACAAGAAGGGCAGATGTAAAGCGAAGCACTCAAAAGCCCGAATCTGGCCACAAAAGGGTCATACAAATAATGGATTATATGTTTAATTTATATTCTGTAGCTACCAGTTTCCCTTTCAAGACATAGGAAAATTCATTCCTTAAGCACAATATTTCTGCAAAATTTAAACTTCGATACATTCGATACATACATTTGAGAAACAATAATCATTAATTGATAAGAAAGAACGAAATTCTGTCCGTACCCCAACAGGAATCGAACCAGACTTGGAAAGTAATCTGTTACTTTTCGAAGTAATTTTAATTGCCCTGCTAATATTTTGCATTAACTCATGATTTCATTACAACATATTGGCAACGCAATATTTTAATTACTCGTTACTTTAAAATAAATGTGAACATAATACAGAAACTCGGAGCAATATGGGCTGGGAATTCAGCAATATCAAGCTTCCAAGTTCAACAAACGTGCAAGACATATAAAAAAATATGCGAAAAATAAAAGCCGTTTACAACTCCCTGTAACGCCGAATTAGAGCGCAGCTCTTGAGGAGGGGGGAAGGCGCGGAAGGGGGGGTTCACGTGACCTCGGGGGGGGGGGTCACGTTACGTGGGGGATCACATGACCTTGGGGGGTCACGTGACCTTGGGGGGTCATATGACCTTGGGAGGGTCACATGACCTTGCGGTTCCGCCGACGCCGACGCCTACGGCGACGCCGCCCAAGCCGGAAACGGGCGCCTAAGAGCTGCGCTCTAAAACAAAGATCAAGATGCAAACGCCGAGTAGGCACTGCTCTTCCCAGCACCTTCAATTGTGTTTTAATGCGAGAGCATTAACTGTCCCATGGAAGCGCGCCGACGTTATCAGCTTTGAAGCAGCGCCAAACGGCACCTTAACCCTTTCTCAAAGTGAAGCGTGCTCCCAGCTATGAAACCACGCGAAAAGCTTAGACAACGGCTTCTAGTTTCCCCCATCCCAAAGGAGCGGAGCAAAGCTGATTGATTGATTTCGGCTTCGGTCCCTTTGGCTGGCGCGCGTCGACGAGGCTCCCATTGGCCACTGCGCGTCAGTTTCAACGACCGCCACCCCATGGCGCTGAGTGTGCGCACCGCGAGCGCGCCGGTAACACGAAGCGTCCGAGGTCAGAACGGCAAGAAAAGCTGGGAGAGGGCGCGATCGGCCGACGCGGAAGAACGACAAGCATGCTTTCGCAGTCACTACTCATAAGAAGTGCTTAGGTGTACCTCGAGACTTTTTCTTCTTCACGAGGGCAGGAGAAAGCTGTTCGTGTTTATTTGTGTTTTTAGAGCGCAGCTCTTAGGCGCCCGTTTCCGGCTTGAGCGGCGTCGCGTCGGCGTCGCCGTCGGCGTAACCGCGCGGTGCATGATGGGTAAATTTTCCCGCTAAATTTAGCGGAAAATTTTCCCGCTAAATCTAGCGGAAAATTTTTTCCGCTAAATTTAGCGGAAAATTTTCCCCGCTAAATCTAGCGGAAAATTTTCCCCGCTAAATTTAGCGGAAAAATTTTCCCTGCTAAATCTAGCGGAAAATTTTCCCCGCTAAATCTAGCGGAAAAATTTTCCCGCTAAATCTAGCGGAAAATTTTCCCCGCAAAATCTAGCGGAAAATTTTCCCGCTAAATCTAGCGGAAAATTTTCCACGCTAAATCTAGCGGAAAATTTTCCCCGCTAAATTTAGCGGAAAATTTTCGCCGGTCCCCACTCCTCGAGGTCACGTGACCCCTCAGGCCACGTGACACCCCGTGACCCCCCCCTCCCGTGCCTTCCTCCTCCTCAAGAGCTGCGCTCTAATTCGGTGTTACAGGGAGTTGTAAACGGCTTTCATTTTAGAGCGCAGCTCTTAGGCGCCCGTTTCCGGCTTGAGCGGCGTCGCCGTCGCCGTCAGCGTCGCCGTCGGCGTCGGCGTCGCCGTCGGCGTAACCGCCCGAGGTCACGTGACCCCCAGGTCACGTGACCCCCAGGTCACGTGGTCCCCCAGGTCACGTGGTCCCCAGGTCACGTGACCCCCGAGGTCACGTGATCGATCGATGACGATGACGATGCGGATGCCGATGACGTCATCAGTGACGTGGCCCCCAGGTCACGTGACCCCTGGTCACGTGACCCCCCGAGGTCACGTGATGACGATGACGATGCGGATGCCGATGATGTCATCAGTGACGTCACTGATGATGTCATCGGCATCCGCATCGTCATCGTCATCATCCCTGATGACGTCATCAGTGACGTCACTGATGACGTCATCGGCATCCGCATCGTCATCGTCATCATCATTGATGACGTCATCAGTGACGTCACGTTACCCCCTCCCCCCCCGAGGTCACTTGCCCCCCCCCCCGTACCCTTCCCTCCTCCTCCTCAAGAGCTGCGCTCTAATTCGGCGTTACAGGGAGTTGTAAACGGCTTTCACTTTTTTTTTTACTTTTACACCGCTTGAAAGTTTTGTTCCTAAAGGGAGCTTACGTTGATCGGTTCCTTAACTCCGACTCTCCTGGCGGAGGTAGACGCTGCTACTGAGCGTGCGCACCGTTAGCTTTATCTGCAGAATTCCAGATATGCGCACCGCTAGCGGGATGTCGGTTGTGGTTGCAGCTTTCGCTGCCTTGTCACCTTACAAGTGAACGGAGTGTGCCTACATTCTTTCTCTTCAATACAATATTTCATTTTTATAAAAACTAACAGAAATTCGGGCGTATGAGAAATCGGAAGTAGTGTTGCGGAACATATTTGAAAACATCAAAAACTGTTTCTTTTGGTTTTGTGATAAGTGTGCGGGAAAACTAACGTCAAAGTAATATGTAACGTAAAAAGTAAAGTAATCCGTTACATGTCGGAGAAAGTAATTGGTAGCTGTAATCCATTACATTTGAAGCTGGATAAATTGTAATTGTAATCCATTGCGTTGTTTAAGTAACAGACACAAGTATGGATCGAGCCCAGGACGGCAATGATGGTGAGAATACACTACAACTACGCTAAAAGAGGGACTTGGAAAGACGAAAAAAACTGTCTAAGCCAAGGTCGGGTGCTTTGTGGGTAACCTCCGTGACCATGTTATGTGACCACATCACGTAATTTGACGTTACGACAAAATAGAAAAATAACTCGCTATACGTACAAAAACGAAGGAGAGAAGGAATTGAAAGCGCGGGGGGGGGGGGAGGGGAGTGAGAGCACACAGCTCTGACGAACGCGTTTGCGTTAAAAATTGAGTAGAGACAAAGACAGAGAACTTTACGTCTACCTACTAAGCGTTTCAATCAGAGCACGGCGCACGGACGTCCTATATTCGCTATCTTCTCCTGCTCTCTCCCAGTTTCCATCGGTATTACTGACAGTTAAAAGAAACGAAATAACTGCAATGTCCGCTCCCAAGCCAAAAAGAATGACGAGGAATCGCATTCTTTTTCTTTAAATTTAATCCGAAAAATATATTTTTTTTTAAATTTCAGTTTAGGTTTAGTGACGGTACTGACACCAGATTTTGGCAGTCTTAACCTGTGTTCAAGCGCAAGGACGTCTCTGTCATTTATGTCAGTTCTTGATACAATATTCTGTAAGGGGATATATTATAACAAGTAACTTCATTCCCACAATATTTTTAATTATGATAAACTCTTGCTCCCTGCCCCTTTTGACTTTGGGCAAATTGCACTTCTGGAGCAATATAGTAGATCCTTGTTGCTCCTGTGAGTATGATCATGGCTAAGTCTGTACATATCCTTATTGTGTTTGATCGAGAGCCCTGTCATTTCTCAATCTGAAGAGGGTAAAATGACAGCTATTATTCAAGTTTTGGACAATTGAACGCTGTTCATTCTTACACGTAGGCATAGAGAAAGATATCCCCATCAGTGCGATGTGTCGGAAAACCAGTCAACAGATAAATCATCATTGTGTCCCAATTTATATATATGCTCGCGTCATGTAATTACTAACCTGTACCTACTTATTAATGTTTCGCAGAAACAAGCAGTATCATATAAAGTAATACTTTATTTACATGGCATATAAAGCACGTCGTGGTTTGTCCTGTGTTGCCGTAAATTATTTGTTCGACGATGGCAAGTATTTAAACATATGACTAGTCGGTTGCAATTAAAAACTTCCAACGACTAAGAAGTAATTGTTGACTTGAAGACATGGCACAGGGATCATTACCTGCGCAGGGGTCATTTACCAATGCAGGTAACTTCTTACCGACCGAACGAGTCCAGGCTATTGGCCTCCGCATACTTTTTAGAGACACGGCAGCTTCAGTCATCAGATATTTTTTGTGACTAAGCCCCTGCAATTGGTGCTATGGTCATACTTGTGATTTGGTAGGATCAAAGAATGTACGCCTATTTATTTTAGCATCTGTGAGTCTCGGGTATCGTGAAGACAGCAACTACACAATTGATACATTTGAGGCCCTTTCAGTGTTGACAGAAAACGAAACATTTTGCCTGCTTCATTACACGAGACTGTATCTGTAGCCGTATTTGTAACGGCTACAATACCTCGTCAGACGACTATGCTATCGTCTGAAGAGGTATTTTGCGCATCTAAACTGTGTCGGTTACGCTGCTGTACGCATTAAGAGTAGTTGTACTGGATTAATTATGCTCCTTCAATTGCATAGACTACTTTTCGCATCTCAAAATCACTTTTGATTGTGTGTGGGAACACTTAGTCCACGCATCTAAGAATACCAAATAATAAGACGCTTGCGAATTATACCAAAAAGATATAACTAGCATAATATCAACATTCTCTCCCCACCATTCAGAACAGGTGGTCGCCACATATAATCATATATTCAGTATTGACAAAGACAATACCCTTTATTATTGTATTTAGCTTTTGGAAGATTTAGGTATTTTGGTCAATATGGCGTCTTTTGTTACCGTGTTTTCCTTCTAATATTCAAAACTAGTCCTACTGCTAAACTTCAAACGTCAAGAGGACTTTAGCAGCAGTTTTTATATGGCGCCATTGGCTTCAAGGCCAAAACTGAAGACTTATTGACTCATTGATTGCACATTCAACAGCCTAAGGTATAATAAGGAAAAATTCCAACTGTGGTCACTGTCTACAGAACGAGGCCCACACAGTCATAAATAACCTGCACATATTTTATTAGTCAGGAACTTTACATGATCTCGAGGCACGAGGTTTAGCCCATTGGGAATACTGCAATAAAAGACTGAACACGACAAAAGAAGATGAACAAGCTTGTAAATTAAACGTACGATGAGATGACTGCAAACTGAATTTGACTTTTGATATGGCGTGGAAATAAATGCATTTCGACGGATATATAACAAGAATTAATATAGACAGAACAATACTTACAGCCACACTCACGAATCGATGAAATCAACAAAGAACATACGTTAATCGTTTATAATTAAAGGAACCTGATTTTCCGTGTTCTCCAGTTAATTAAAACCCACACATTTTTCAGTTCAGTTTGACGTGATGGGAGTGCTCCTCGGGCTTGCGATTTCGGTATGTATGTTAGAAAGAAGGAGTTATGCGTCTTCCTTCTCACTTGGGCTTTTGACCACGGTGTCCTCATATGGGCATTAATTACGCACCTTGTACAAAGACGGGTGTGCTAGGGCATGATTTGGCCAAATTCAAAGTGGTGAAGAGAGGTATTGCCTTGACATTTCTGCCATACTCCTTAACGAAGGCACGAGCCATTTGTGTTTGGAGTAGTTTCTTGGTGCAAGCGGACACGCTGATATTCACATGTTTCTTTTAAGTGTTGCTTTGACCAGCCTAGCTCTTTCTATCGCAATTAGGCGAGGCTATTTCCCCTTAAATATAAAAAACTATTATGACGTCACATCACGTGACACTCACGTCAAGTGTGCAAGCCAATATTGCGTTGCTGTTTTTATCGTTGACAGCAATATTGCTACTTTTTTTGTTTCTCTGTCAAGCGTTCCGCACTGAATATTTATAAGACAGAATTGAGTATCACAACAAAATAATCATCTGAGTATATACGTACGTCTTTTTGGTATTCCGTGTATGTCTTGCTGATGTTCTGGTGAGTGTACACCGCCGCTGTGGTGTCCCCGAATAAGTCGGCCGCTCTGTCGATCACGTCTCCCACAGTCCAGGTCAGAAGCGGCTCCTTCCCGGGCATGTGGAAGTAGCTCAGTTTGGAAAGGTCCCTGTGTCCACATGCAGACAAAAATAGTTTCTGTCGGAGAAGTGCACCCAAAGTCATGCATCTTCATGCGATTTTGATTTGAGGTTTCACCAGCTACTTTTACGTGCTACATTTGTAGGCTGGCTTTTCAGGTGAAGTGAAGCATCAAAAAAGTAACAGAAAATTTTCCCGCTAATTTTAGCGGGGAAAATGACGTCACATGGATTCATGTCACGTGACCTGTACCCAAAGTCAGTTTTGCGCTATATTTAGCGAAAAAACAATCGTCACATGTGAGACGCTATACTCAAGTTGTTTTCCGGCTAGATTTAGAGAAAATATTAACGTCACATTAAACGGTTTTAGCGTTGAAGAATTGCAACGATTTTAACGTTGAAAGAATTGGCGTTTTCTACTTTTGACATTGTTCACCTTGTCACAAAGGACAGAAAACACACCTCCTTCCTTCGAAATGTTGCGATTCCGCCGCGTAATCGCGAGGCAAAAATTAGAATATTCCTCGACCTGCAGCCGCTAGCGGCGGCCATGAGAAACACGCGGCATGACGTCAATGGGGAATCTTGTAGAAAGATAGAGGGTTGTGCGAATACCTGCTCGATAAAAGGTAACTTTTCTATAAATCTTATCGTTCCAACATAAATATAAATGCGTCAAAAACCTGGTATCATCGACAAAACTTTTATTATACGGAGTTTCAGTGGCGTCATCTATCCTAGGTCCACAAAACCGTCAGCTGCGGAACAGCCGCTAGAAGCCGGAGGGGGAGGGGGGACAGGGCGGGACGGTCCGGACAGGTATGGCCGGACCCGGATGAGACTTTCCTCCTTTCTTGGCTGCGCCCGCCAGCACGTGGTCACGCGGTCGCGAGCGGATGAGTTCTCGCCGCTCACTGATGGCTCTAAAGCAGGGGAGCACAACTCAAAAATGACGCGGGCCAAAATTGTTTATTGGAAACTGCGCGGGCCGCACCTAGTGTGACACCTTACACCCTTTTGCTGCAGACAGGTTTTTCATATCCGGCATCATGGCACTGGTGGCCGTCTTCAGCACATCTCGCAGTGTCATGTCCGTCATGGAAGATCGAAGACGATTCTTGTTGAGGGTCATCAGTGAGAACGTCTGCTCACAGACATACGTGCTCCCAAAAAGTGATGCAAGCTTTAATGCGTGGTCCACAAGGTTTCCGTACTTGCTCCTGTCAAGGCTTCTGTAGAAGTCAAGCAGCTGAGACTCGCGATGCAAACTCTTCAGTTCTGGTGATCACTGGAGGTCGATGAGTTCTAGCTGCAGCGTTGGACCTGTGTCTTCCGGTGCGACAGAAAGCGGATCGCGGAACAAATCGTAGTTAATCTTCTCACTTTCGAATGCCTTGAATCTTTGGTGGAACTCGGAGAGCAGGTACTCAACCTGTGGAGCGTACGTCACAGCTACCGTCTTCCGATTTTCGCCGGTGGGAAAGAGCTTCTGGCAGGTTGGAAAGTGAACTATGCTTCCACCCCCAAGCTGCAATTTGAAGAGGCGAAGCTTTCCTTGGAACGCGAAGATCGCGCTCACCATGTCCGAAATGAGATGGTCTTTTCCTTGGAGAGCTATGTTAAGCGTGTTCAGATGGCGTGTTCAGAAGTCGCGGGCATGTTTGGTCTCGCAGTGGCGTCAAACGTTGTATTCTTTAGGAGCCGCGAGAGATTCTCGACACACAACACATAAGCACTTCGATGCGTTCTCAATGAAAAAGTACCTCCATGTCCACTCCTGGTTGAATTTCCGGCCCTCCTGGTCGATTTTTTCCTTCTTTGGAAGTGCACTCATATTCCAAGCAAGACACGACTAGCTTTTCTCTATCTGCAACAAGCTGTCACTGATCATGTCCCAATAGGAGGGGAGAGGGTTGTAGCCTCCGTGGAGAGAGGGAGGAGGAAACGGGATGAAGAAGAACTGGAACAAGGATAGGGGAGGGACGCTGTTAGGGCTCATAACAACGCACTGGATGGCTGTACAGGCTTTTGTATTATTGTTTTCTGTGGGTCTAGTGGAGAGGGAACATTTGAACTGAGGACGCGGAGTTTCCCCCGGAAAAGAGGACTCTGAGAAAAGTAGGTCAACGGGTTCGAATGCTTTCTGCCAAGTCAACGGCCGCAGTGCATTGAATGACACCGTGAGCGGTTTCTGCGCTCAGCTGGGCCGCGGGCCGCGGACCACACAAAAAGTGCCCACGTGCCGCATGCTGCCCGCGGGCCGTATGTTGTGCACCCCTGCTCTAAAGAAGAGCTTCACCGGAACCCCGCGCCTTCCCCATTGACGTCACAGCGCACGTGACTCGGAAGTTAGTGAAGGAGTTGAGAGGCGCCGAAAACCTCAATCTTTGTCCATTTTTAAAATAAAAACTAAGACATGCAGGCGAAAGCGGTTTCTTGTTCTTCAGAAATGTCGAGACACCAACTCCCACATTAGTTAAGCAAAGCACTGAAACCGTTGCACAGCTCCTTTAAGGCGACGCCAATTCAGTTAGCCTTCTAAATTTAATAAGGAAAATGACGTCACATGACATCGTGCCACGTGACTTATAGAGAAATGTAGTTTTCCGGCTATATTTAGCAGGCAAATGGACGTCGCTACACCTCAACACAAGATCAGTTTCCTTCTAAATTCAGCGAGGATAATGACGTCACTTGACCATGTCACGTCACCTATATAGAAATTCAGTTTTCCCGCTAAATTCAACGAAACGATTGACGTCATGACCTTCAGGAAAATTTAGGTTACCCGCTACCCATCGTTGCCAATACTATGCGGACACAGGCAGACCCGATTTGGAAAGTCAACGGCTCAATCAATCATTAGGATGGCGAGGAGTGGACAGTCCTAGAGGCACAGCTTGAGAAGAAAAACCTGGAAGTCACTAGCGCTAAACCATAACGTTTCACGTAGCAACACAATTGAAGGGCCATTTGCAACACATTTTTCTTTTGCGGCGCAGCTACAGACTATATTTTTACTGTTTTATGTCTGCTGGAGAAGTATCTACAATTGCAAGGAGCGAAAGTATGCAGGCCCGCGGGTTAGGAAACTTTATATTCTCCTTATCTCATTGTTTAGATTATGATATATCAAATTGTTGTCCGTAGAAAGTGTAGAAAAATAAATGCATTTCTATGGAGGCCCAGAGCATTCATAAGGATTGCTCTAAACATTTTTACCACAATATTTTTCTCTGGCGTTAAATTCATTTAGCGTTTCAAAGGAAATACTTTTTTTGCAATATTGCCTATATAAAGAATGCAATTTTGAGTGTTATAAAATAATAAAAAAAATCAGCAGAACCCATCCTTTGGGAATCATTATCTACGTTAATGCGAATAGCATCAAACGGTGCGGAGTTATGCGCGTTCGTCAGGTGGCCGGCACACTCTAGATACGCCAGCCCACTCTTGAGGCGATTCTAAATTTGTTGACACTTTCACAGCCCTGCGCACGATCTCCGCAGCCCAGCACGTGCGTTTGTGTCACTTAGGAAGGCGAGCAAAGCACGCGCCATACGCACAAACACTCAAAATGGTACCGACCAGACTTTCTGGCGTCTCAGCTAGTCTCAACCAACGGTACTCTAAATGGTTGTTTATATCTTTACCATAGGACGCGCTTTACAGCGCTGTCACAGCTACCGGTGCGTGCGCGTTCCATGCACGAGGGCTCATTCCGCTCTCGTGAGGCTGAGCACGGCCGCTACATCACCCTCTCCCGAGCGCGGGAGAGGGTGAGCTAGCGGCCGTGCTCAGCCTCACGAGAGCGGAATGAGCCCTCGTGCATGGAACGCGCGCGCACCGGCTAGCTGTGACAGCGCTGTAAAGCGCGTCCTATGGTAAAGATATAAACAACCGTTTAGAGTGCGTTCAATGACTGCCTTCATAGCTCTGTGGTTAGCGCGTCTGCCTGCTGATCAAAGGGTCAACGGTTCGAATCCCAGCCGGCGCCGGTCTTTTTTATTTATTTATCGACCCGCGGCGTAAGAGGTTAGATAGCCAGAGAGATACATAGGCGAAAAGTGCGTGAAGTAGCCAAAGAATGCTATTCGCATTATTAAATTTATGAGAACCACACGAGATCTGCTTCCGCACATAGACTCCAAGAGTACAAAAAACCGTAGCCGTACAAAAGTAGTTTAAAAATAGTCATCACTATACAATAAGCGAAAGGCTAGTCCATGACCATACTAGATATACTGAGCAGATATTCTTCATAAACGTTCAAGACGAATAAGGATTCAAAAACATGTAATTCTAGACTTATATAGGATCTATTGTTGTCTAAAGGAAGACTAATTGTTGATATTCAGTTTTGTATGTCTTGGTCTTCATATGGTCCCTGTAGTTTTACTGGTATTCATTTTTGGTGCGTTATTTAAAGTCCAATTTTGAACCACTGTTCATGTGGCCATTTTCGCATCCGATGAAGTGGTCACCAGTCTTAGCCAAGAATTGGCATCGACCTTTATGTTCAAAGTCATATGATCCGTGAAATGGGGTATCTAAGGTGCGATCTTTTAAAATTATTTAGAATAAATTAAAGCGCAGTTTCAAAGATTAAAGAACCTTCAGTTTTATCAAATTCCCTGGTTGTTGAGCGAGGAAATGAAATTAGTGCATAGGCCGCGTGACTTCAGGTCCCGCGACATCAGCTTTCTCGCTTCATTTAGCGGGAAACATAATTGGTTTATAGGGCACCTCACGTCGGGTCACGTGATATATATGCATATCACATATACAATTATTGCAAAGGTCACGCGACCTCAAGCCTTATGAGGTAGGCACCAGTTCAGTTTCATCGTTAAATTTAGCGGGAAAGGGACGGACGAACGGAGGAACAAAATTTTGTACTTCGGGGTTCCGTTAAAACGAAAAGGGGTAGTGTCATCTTCGTATATATATAAAAAAAAATAGGTTGTGGATTTCTGTTACTCTTGTCATTAGCATAAATATGAAAAAAGCAAAGACTCCAAAAGATAAAAAAAGCAATTAATGCAAAGGTGCGAGCGAGCTGGACAACGAATGACAAAAATAATCCCTGAAGAAAGGGAACAAGGGGGACAGAGGAGAAACATAGATTTCCTAACACATCCAACTGACTGGTGCGTGATCGAACAAATCCGCCTGGTCCTCGTGTCGAACCAGGGACCTCTCCATTTCCAGTGGAGCGCTCTGCCAGCTGAGCTAACCAGGAGTTAAACGTCCGCTGAGCAAACGGGATTTATCAGTTGCCACCTGTCTAAGACCAACAGTTTGAATGGCCTCCGTTTTAAGGTCATGATGATAAAGCAATTAATGCAAAAGTGCAAGCCAGCTGGATAAGAATGACGATAGTAATCACTAAAAAAAGGGATTATTCGCGCAACTGTCACCTACATTAGTTTGGAGATTTGTCTTTGTCCTTTGTCCCCCTGGTTCCCCTTCTCCAGGGATCATTTGCGTCACTTTGTCCAGCTCACTTGCACCTTTGCATTAATTGCTTTATTGTCATAACCTCAAAATGCAGGCCGTCCACCCTTGCTGGTATTAGACTGGTTGCATCCGATAAAACCCGTTTGGTCCACTACCGGTTTGTATAATATGCTTTATGACTAGTAGCAGAAGAGTATACTTCTTAGCAAGGCCAGGTGTAAAAATATGCGTGTAGTCTAGTTCATTTGGCAGTTTGATACTTTAGATTCATGTTACGGATAAGAAAAGAACAGGGTGCGGGAAGCCCCCCCCCCCCCCCCAAAAGAAAAAAGGAAAACACAAAAAACACGTTGTTTTTGTGAAAGGCTTGGCAAATTATGAGGCGCTGGAGAAAACCAGCCTTTTGTGTTAAGTGCTTATTTTGAACTCCTTTTGCTCGCGTTCTGCCCATTGAAAAGCATGCGGGAAGCTCCTCAGCACGCACCTCGTATCACTGAGCCGCAGTGTTCTTCCGCAGTATAAAGACCGTCTGCTTTCATCGCCGTCCCCTTGGCGACGAAAGCCGACGAATGACCTTTCCGGACGGCGCGGGTATCGCAAAGAAGTTCCGTTAACTCCCCCCCCCCCCCGCCCCTCTCCCGTTCACCCCTCTTCGCAGCGGCAGTCTGGGGCTCCTCATTACAAAGCTGTTAAATTTTGGCTAGCAGACGGCGTTACGCGGCGGTTTCGTGCGTGCTTCCATTCATTCGCTGTTCGTTGATACGGTAACGGCGATGGAAGCAGACGGCCACTATGCTGCGGAACAACACTTCGGCGCAGCAATACGAGATGCGTGCTGAGGCTCTTCCTGTATGCTTTTCAATGAGCAAAAAGAGAAAAAAATGAGTTAGAAATAACGACTTCACGCAGAAGGCTGGTTTTCTCCAGTGCCTCAGAATTTCACAAGCCTTACACGAAAAGCATATTTTTAGACCGTAGTTATGAGAGTTTTTTTTTTTACAACAACATGTGTCTAAAGTATGAAGGTGCCGTTTAATTTGTACACATATTGTTGACTTTATTACGCCACGTAAAATCGTTGTGGAGACTTTGTAATATGGTTTAATGTACGTTGCGTCTTCACGTATGTGATACATTCAAGCAAATTGGGCCAGCGTTGCATTGCTTATTTCACGACATTTTATGCACATGCGAAAACAACAATATGACAAATGCTGCGGCCTACACGTGAAAAACGCATGCGAGACGGAACAAAAAAAAAAGGAGAAAACATACGTATGCCGCCGAAGCTGTCTTCGGTGGGGACATCTTACATTTGCGGATTCTGCTCACATGATCGTTTTTGCAAGATTAATAAAGGATGCAAAAACCGGACAGTCATGCGACACCGTACAAAGTTTAAGAACCGAGTAGTTACGACGAATTCTTCAGGCGCGTGACCCGGATGAGAGATCGGGCTCCAGGGCCCAAGACGATGCGTGCAAGGCGCTCCAGGGCGAAGAGAGGTCTCGCACAATGTCCTCAGACTCGGCGTTTGGGCATGCGGCAGGTGTCTGGAACCGAGCTTTATTTTGCAAACTTATTCAAAGTGCAGCACACCATGGTACATAGTGACCAGGATCCAGTCTTGTGATAAAAAACTGACACCATGGGGTTTAACATCGCGCCAGCATTTCAAGTGCAATAAGCACTCACAGGTTCTCGACACCAGCATGGTTGCTTGCTCCCTCCGCGTCGCTGATTGTTCTGTTTTTTTTTTTTTTTTTTAAACAGCATATGCTTGCTCCAAAAATTTGACAATAGATTTCAAAAATTCTACAAGTTTATTCAGTTACCATGCTCGGCACAAACCGTAAACATGACCTTAACAAACCTAGAAGCAGCTGTAGAAATACTGAAGTTCGAAATCCTCTCGAACGCACAACGAGAAGAATCGGAGGCCACTGAGGTGGGCACTCCACTTCGAAAGCAGTGGACATTGAAACTAAAGCTGTGCACTCGTGCCGCAAGAACTCCGATCACACGGACGTCGTGGCGCTCAGACAAAAGACTGAATGGTCGGCAAAGTTTCTGCATTTGATTTATTGCCATAGTTTCAATACGGGAGACATGCCTGATGAATGGAAAAAGGCTAGGGTGATACCAATATTTAAATCGGATGAGAGTCAATGCGTCGAAAACTATAGACCTGTTTCACTTTTGTGTACGGCCAGTAAAGTTCTTGAACACTTCGTATTCAAACATCTTATAGCATTTTTTGAGGACAGTATGTTTTTTCAGGACGAACAGCATGGATTCAGACGGGGTTCTTCCACTGTAACACAACTTGTTCATACGATACGCGAACTTGCGGTTGTCATTGATATCGGCGGACAGACAGATGTTATCTTTTAGATTTTGCGAAAGCGTTCGATCACGTCTCTTATGACAAACTACTGCATAAGTTACGCTACATCATCAGTAACGAGAACATAGTACGATTGCTTGATTCCTATCGTACTAACCGTGCGCAGTGTGTTAGTGGTGACTCTGTTTTTTTCCCCGAGTCACCCGTTTTCTCGGGCGTGCCCCAAGGCTCGGTCCTTGGGCCGCTTTTGTTTTTAATTTTTATTAACGTTTTAAAGATACACCACCCCAATGTACAAAGCAGATTTTTGCTGACGATTGTGTTTTATTTGCTAAGGTAAACAACCCGTCTGAACAAGAAGAATTAAATTATTGTCCACCATTGCTTCATGCATGGTGCATAAAATGAAATATGGCTCTGAACTGTAAAAAGTGCGTTCAAATGTCCGTGACGCGGAAGAACAACCCTTTGTTTTTTACATATTCTATGAATGGAGTACCACTCAAAACCGTTAAACAATATCAATACCTCGGAGTTTTAATTACCTCTGATTTGTCATGGAGTGCACATATTGCCGCGAGCGCAGCTGACCAAGCAGGCAGCGCGCTCGTAGCCTAACGGTTATCGCGCGTGCCTTCCACGCAGAAAGCTAGGGTTCGATTCCTGGCCGCGGGGACGCATTTTTGTTGACTCTGACGTAAAGTTCTGGTAAATTCGAGAACCGTGTTGCTTGTTCGAGGTCAGAATGTTCTACACGTAGAACCTTCTACGCCGATTATTCCAGAAGCCTACGCGTGTACATAAGGGGCTCCGCGTGGCGATCCGCAGTCAGTTTCGCCTCAGCGTTCGATCTCTGCTGCTTCGCCGCCTTCGACGCCCGCGACGCTCTGCTGTTATCTTTCTGTTTCCTTTTTATTTTTGGGCACAAGTTCGCCCCATTAAACGTTTCAGTTTACTCAGTCATTCGCTGCCTCATCACCTGTCATTCGTGACATTCTGGTGGAGGTGCGGGGTACCGCATGTCCTTGCAGACGTACCCCTCCGAGGGCCCGCAGTGCAAGTCCGACGGCAAGCCCACGAAGAACCAACGAAGGCACTACCAAGATCCGGTTCAAGTCGTCGCATCCAAGGCCTACACCCGGAATTCGGACTTCTGCCACCCAGGACCAAGGAGCCAACGAGGCCGACAATGGACGACCAGCAGTCACAGACCCCGGCCGCTCCTGCCTTCATCTACCTGCCCGTCGCACCCCGGACTCCGACGCCCTTCCACGGGGACGCCCACGAAGACATCGAGGACTGGCTGCAACACTATGAACGTGTGGCCCGTCATAACGGGTGGACACCTGAGCAGTGCTTGCAGAACATCTACTTCTCGCTGGAAGGGACTGCGAGGTACTGGCTGGAGAACCACGAGGCTTCTTTAACTTCGTGGGAGGTGTGCAAGCAAGAACTAAAGAAGACGTTTACCAGCCAGTACCGACGCGAGAGGGCCGAAGACATCCTTCGAACAAGGACCCAAGGCCCGAATGAAAGCATCACCAGCTTCGTCGAGGATGTTCTTCGCCTGAGCGCCCGCGCCGATCCTCAGGCTACAGAGGAGAAGAAGCTGCGACACCTGATGAGGGGTGTGAAAAGCGAGATATTCGGCGGTCTCATTCGCAATCCCCCGACAACTGTCGACGGGTTCGTCACGGAGGCGACGAATATGGAACGTGCCCTACTAGCACGCGCCAGACACTACGAGCGACACCCTGGCGTAACTACTCTGGCGACATCCGGATCCGACCTTGGTACCTCCGTCCCCGGCATCCGTGACATCATCCGTGAAATCGTCCAGGAGGAGCTAAAGAAGCTGCTGCCCGCTGCCGCACGCCCGGCCTCGCTCTCCATCGCCGAGGTCGTGCGGGAAGAAGTCCAGAAAGCCATCCAACCAGAGGCTCCCATCAGCGTGGCAGCCCACGAGGAACCGACGCTAACCTACGCCGCAATGGTTCGACGAGCGCCACCAGCCCCTCGTCCGTACATGGCGCCTCCCCGACGTGAACCTCCATCGCAGCAGTATTCCCGACGCCAAGAAGATCGAGCGCACGTCCGCCCAGAACAAGCTTCGCCAAGGAAGACCGACGTGTGGAGGACGGCCGATCGACGCCCGTTGTGCTACCACTGCGGGGAAGCCGACCATATCTACCGCCGTTGCCCCTACCGGCAAATAGGGCTGCGCGGCTTCCACCCGAGCGACCCACGCCCACGCTACGGTGAGCGACCACAGGAGATTGAAGAGTATCTTCGACGACCTCAGTCTCCTCCGCCTGCACCTCGCCGCGGGTCCCGGTCGCCGTCGCCAGGACGTCCAGCCTCGCCGATGCACCGACCTCGTCGTGAGAGCCTGTCGCCCATTTCTCGTCGGGAAAACTAAGTGCGGCAACGCCTGGAGGTGGCGTTGCCGAAGACGACCGAAGCAAAGAGCCTCCAAGAACGACGGAGCGCTCCCACTCTCCCGACGCTACGCATAACAACGACGCCCCTGCATCGGTGTCCAACAATCTAAACGTTATTATCGACGGCCACGACGCATCGGCACTCGTGGACACCGGAGCAGACTACTCAGTCTTGAGTGGGAGGCTCTCCCGCCGCCTTCGAAAAGTCACGACGCCGTGGGATGGACCTCAAATACGAACCGCCGGAGGACACCTCATTACGCCAGTCGGGAGATGCACTGCTCGCGTTGAGATCCACGGTGAGACGTGCCCTGTGAAGTTCGTCGTTCTGCAAGACTGTGCGAGGGACGTTATTCTCGGAATGGACTTTCTCTGCGAGTATGGCGCCGTCATCGACCTCGGAGCAAACCGGTTGACACTACGAAAACCTGATTCACCACCGGAGGAACGGAAAGCGACATCATCCGCGGTCCGAGTTCTCGCAAGCCACGTGAACTTACCTCCGCGGTCGAGTGTTTTTGTGCCCGTCGGGATCACCGAAGCCTGCTGCGGCGAAGTTCTGCTCGAGGGAAGCCTCCAGTTGCTTCTAGGAAGAGGAATAGGCGTCGCAAGAGGAGTAGCTGAACTTCAGGATGGCCGCACGGTGGTCCTCGTGACGAACTTCCGGAATGAAACACAGCACCTCACGAAAGGTGCAGCCGTCGGCCACGTCGAGGAACTCCAAAACTCCGCCAAAATCGCCGCCATTACTGACGAATCCTCGCCACCTCAGCAAGACAGTACGTCGGCAGCGCAGCTCGACGTCGACCCTAAGCTTCCGGGTCCGAAAAGACGGCAGCTGATCGACCTACTCGCCGAGTACACCGACTGCTTTGCGACATCGTCGAAGGTACGCCAAACCGCCGTTGCGAAGCACCGCATGGTCACCGAGGACGACGCGCGCCCTGTGCATCAATCGCCGTACAGAGTCTCCGTAAAAGAAAGGGAGGTAATCCAGGAGCAAGTTCAAGAGATGCTGAACGACGACATAGTCCAGCCTTCAAGCAGTCCGTGGGCCTCTCCAGTCATGCCGGTTAAGAAGGACGGAAGGCTCAGATTCTGCGTGGACTACTGGCAGCTGAACGCAATGACGAAGAAAGATGTCTACCCACTCCGCCGCATCGACGACACTCTAGACCGGCTGCGCCACTCTCGATACTTTTCATCGATGGATCTGAAGACCGGCTACTGGCAAATGGAAGTCGACGAACGGGACCGAGAGAAGACAGCTTTCGTCACGCCGGATGGCCTGTACGAGTTCAAGGTTATGCCTTTCGGCCTATGCACGTCGCCAGCAACTTTTCAGCGTGTCATGGACACCATACTGGCAGGACTTAAGTGGCAGAGCTCTCTCGTGTGCCTCGACGACGTCGTAGTGTTTTCCGGCGGCTTTGACGAGCACTTGCGACGATTCCAAGCTGTTCTCCAAGCCATACGAACCGCCGGACTCACAGAGGAGAGTAATGCCGCGAGCGCAGCTGACCAAGAAGGCAGCGCGCTCGTAGCCGAACGGTTATCGCGCTTGTCTTCCACGCAGAAAGCTAGGGTTCGATTCCTGGCCGCGGGGACGCATTTTTGTCGACTCTGACGTAAAGTTCTAGTAAATTCGAGAACCGTGTTGCTTGTTCGAGGTCAGAATGTTCTACACGTAGAACCTTGTACGCCGAATCTTCCAGAACCCCACGCGTGTACATAGGGGCTCCGCGTGGCGAGCCTCAGTCAGTTTTCGCCTCAGCGTTCGATCTTGCTGCTTTGCCGCCTTCGACGCCTGCGACGCTCTATTTTTATCGTTCTTTTTCCTTTTATTTTTGGGCACAAGTTCGCCCATTAAACGTTCAGTTTACTCAGTCATTCGCCGCCTCATCACTTGTCATTTGTGACAATATTGAGTTTATAGCTCATAAACCTATGCGGAAGCTCTGGTTTTTGAAACGAAATATTAACCTCTGTTCACCTGAAACTCAACTGTCTGGTTATAAAACCATCCTAAGACCAATGCTAGAATATGCATGTAGTGTACGGGACCCTCATACAAACCTGTCAATTTATATGTTAGAGACTGTGCAAAAAAAAGCATTGCGGTTTGTGTACAACCGTTGTGGTTTTATGTCATCCGTTTCAGATTTGTACCCAAGATCGGGATTGAGTGATTTAGCAACCCGAAGAAAAACAGAACGGCTGAAGTTTCTTTATAATATCATACAAGGTTATTTGCAACTGCGTCTCTGTGATTACACTTCATTTAACGAAACAAGGCCCACGAGAGGCAAACACCAATTAACACTTGTCGAACCATTGTGTTTAACCACTTTGTTTAAAGCATCCTTTTTCCTAGAACCACGTGTGAGTGGAATAAGCTTCCTGAAAGTGTTGTAAATTTGAGATCATTTGATACTTTTAGTGAAGCACTACTCTCGCACTTTGTTGAGTAGTGGCTCTGTCTGTTTGTTTGCACTGCTTCCGTTTGTTTTTGAATATTGTTTTTGTACACCTCCTGCCTGGGCGTTCTACAGAATGCTGGCAGTATCACAAAACAAATAAATAAATAAATAGAGTTGTCTGAGTCGTTCTTGTGAACAAAAATTAGATATCTCTAATAAAAACAGCCTGCGCATATGGAACAAGAAAGCTGTAGGAATATCTTGATTTGAGCAACATCAGCGTTGTCACCACGCCCATAATCGCAACGCAATTGTGAACAAGATAATCAAAAAAAGAAATCGACCATCGAATTCCAGCGACTCATGCAAGGCTGCAAAGGGTATCAAAAATAATTTTTAGCTGTATCTTCTGGTCCTAAGAATAACGAAATGAAAACTTGGCACGTGAAACTCTCACGTCAGTATGGGGCGGTTCCGAAATCACGCTTACTATGTTATGGTTACTTGCGAGGGCCTCGTGCATCAAAACAGAGGGATACACTGAAGAACTGCGTCAACTACTTTAGTGAAGAACATCAAACGTTCTGCGCTGAATCTCCTCGCTAAAGAAGGGACATGTGCAAACAGCTCTTTTAATCAGGGATCCCGCGGCATTAGAGCTCCTGGAAAACTTTCTGAACTCAACGACCATGAACGCGAACCCTGAAGATTACGTGAAGTCAAAGGACACGTTTTACGTTGAGTCCTTTATTAAATCCGTGGTAATCTACATCCGGAAGAGAATGCACTAAAGAGGTAAATGCAACCAGTTGAAATATAGCATAGTGCTCTTAGGCTTGAATGCACGCGTTGAAAGCGACCACACATATTCCCACTGCATCGAAGACTGCTGGCCCCCAGACCGGCAAGGTGAAAACAGTACATACGTTATAAACCTGTTTTGTATTACGTTCTAGTAGGATATAATTCACTGCGGTGTGCTCTCCTTATTAACTCATTTTCAACTTTTTCTAACTTGGTTGAGAGTATTTGGGAGCTGGTTGTTAAAGCGTCTCACTTTCATGATGAAAACGCTGTAATAGGTAAAGAGAACTAATACGCGAGGTATGCGTTTTTGCTTGTTTAAAACAGAGCCCCAATCACATTGTCCAGCAACCCACTTCCTTCCAGTACCATCCTTTCGTCAAACACCGGTGTAATATATTTATCTTTCTACAGCATAAAACACACCTCGCTGGGTACAAGACAGTGACGTTTCCCAGGGTTCTTTATTCCTTTGAAATGTAGTGTAAATAAACATTGATCATGGTACATTGAGGGAGTTTTTTTTATTTTTTAATATATCATTTCTTGCGTGACAGGCGATGAAAACACAAAGGGTGGAATTGTTATACCGCCGGCGACAAAAGGATCCCAGGTACAGGTCTCAAACCTAAAACGGACATGGAAGCGAACGTGAACGTATTGAGACTAGATGGAGCTTCGCTTAATCAGTGACAAGATAAGTCCGGCGTCCAAATAAGACTCAATTTGAAAACGTTAGGCAGAAATGGTGGAAAACAACATGTATTTTATGCAGGAAACTTGTTCCCTCTGGGAACTACTAAAATTGTTTTTTCTATACGCATCATACGCGCTTTGTTTCTATAGTCGGGCTCTTAATTTCTCTTGTTCCGCACGTGCCGAAATAATATATTAATGTGGTTAGATGTGTCACCTCTTTCAGCTCATTAACGCCACAAGTAGTATGCCTATTGAAAGCGGTGGTGCAGCTAATACAAAACACAAATCAAGATAAAGCACAACAAACTACTTTGTGAGATTTTGCAACAAGGTGTGTATAAATATAGCTATTTTAAAGCACCGTCACTTTGTGATCAAGCTTTCACCAAAGCTTGTAAACCTTGATTCCTTCGAACGTTTTTTAGCCAACGCTCAATCGCCGTGCATCAACGACATACCCCATAAAAAATGTACCAGGAACTGACACACATGATCCACACTCACGAAATCTTAGTACTAGTCATTTTAAAACTTGTTCATATATGGTATTGCCACGTAAATCCATCGTCTTTGTAACCGTGGTTGTTTCTTTATTTTATTTTGTTCACGTTGTACGTGCGCGACCAATTAAACTGGGAATTAAAAAAAATCTTTTAACTCGTAGTGTAACGTTTTGTGCTTCTCGGCGTTTGAAAACACCGTAAAGGAATAAAAAAAAAATATTTTCATACTTCTTTACACAAACGTATTGCAATAGGTACTTCCATTTTAAAACTTTCTCAGCGACCCCATAGTTTGATTAATGATCACAATTCTGTCGTTGTAATCTAGAAGTTAGCTGATTCCATTGCAACCACCTCTTGTTTTGGAAACAAATACACTTTTCTCTTCCGTCCTTTTCATTTGCCTAGAGCGAAAACCCTTAATCGGTGGCTGCGATAAGCATCCTGAAAAGTAGTTTGATGTTGTATCCTCTTGCAGGTAAAGCAAGAAATAGTGGGTATGCCAGAAAGTTTTGGTTGAATTGCTTAAACGTGAAGGCTGGCTTTGGTAGCGCCGCGTGATGCAGCGTCTGAAGAAAAAAATACTTCGTGGTGGAAGCTACGGCAACTGCGTGCAAATCCGAGCGATAGAAGTGGTCACGAGTCTAGACAGCCTTACAGTACAATCGCTTTGTATTTTTGGAGACCTGTAGATTGTTTCGTCGCTATGGCTAATCAGTACAAACCTTTTTCGTGTATTTCGTCCCCAGCCACCCCATAGGCGTATCCGGTATGGGCGACGAAAAAATATCAAAATGTTTCAACCTGCAAATAGTAAAAAAATAGAGGAGAGGCAAAACGAGGATGTGTGACGGTTACGTTTATGTCCTAAATGCCTTCTATTGGCTTGGCGTTTTCGCCTATACTGGAAGTGAAGGCAATTCAAGATGGCGCGCCCTTGCTGAAAAGGTCTATATTTCGCCTTTTGCCGACAAAAACTGATATTTTGGCACTTGCTCAGTTTCTGTCGCCTAGTCAATGCCGGTTGCTATGCTAATGGCCCGCCCAAACGGAAAAAAATAAAGCAATTTCCTTTTAAACGCAACTCTTAGGCGACCGTTTCCGGATTGAGCGGCCTCGCCGTCGGCGTAACCACGCGGTGCATTGTGGGAAACGTCCCATAATGCAACGCGCGGGTCTCACTTGTGACCCGAGCGTTGCTTTATAGGACGTTTCCCATAATGACGTCAACGTGACGTCACGAAGGTCATGAGTGGCTTCACGGGGGTCCCGTGCTTTGCCTTATGGACTACGTCCCATGATGCAACGCGCGGGGCTCACTCGTGACTCGCGCGTTGCATTATGGGATGTTTCCCATGATGACGTCAATGTGACGTCACGATTCACGATACGAGGCTCCCGCGCGTTGCATTATGGGGAACGTCCCATGATGCAGCGCGCAAGTACCACTCGTGACGCACGCGTTGCATTATAGGACCTTTCCCATAATGACGTCACACGACGTCACGAGTGACGTCACGAGGGCCACTGGGGACGTCACGAGGATCACGAGTGACGTCACAAGGGTACTGCGCGATGCATTATAATAATATTAATAATAATAGTTTATTTCCCCAGTGCCCCAGAACAACCGTGAGGTTTTGGTATGGTGGCACAAATGTCCACGATTGGATAAAAGAAAAGAAATTCAGCAGTATCTCATGGAGACACCTGTCCTATACACGGCACAGTGCATAGTCAAAATTGCGCTTGAACGTCATACAATCACTGAAAACGTCCAAAGTTGGCGATTCAACATCGTTCAAAGAGACTTGCATGCGGGTTAATGGCGACAATGTTTCTTGAAAGTGAGGGTAAAACAAGGAACGATGTCTACAAGATCGAGCAGGAGC
>JAZHYW010032131.1:0-24836 GCA_037355805.1 Ixodes ricinus | reverse complement strand
AAAACAAGTAGGTATTCTTAATAATTAATACAATACTTTTTTAGGATTGGCTTCCGTCGTTTCCGCTCTGCCTTTTCTGGTCACATGGCATGCAGCAGTCGCACCGATACGCGCCCAGGTAGCATACCGAGGCTGCGATCGGATTTCAACTGGTTGTAACTCTGTCACAGAGCCGCTGCGACAGTGCGACCGCGATTTATTCATATGCGCACATTACAAGTGCACATATAACCACAGGATCAGGAGGTCAGCCCCTCGCTCGGTCTTCCCAAATTCCATTATGCTAGAGTCGCGAGTGAACATATTCACGTAGAACCCGACTTTTTAATCTTGAACGACCCGGGTACGATTCACTATCGGACCCTTGTAAATTCTGAGAGCTGCATTTGTCATCCTCTCTTTTTTTGGAAAGAGGGTCTCATTGTTGACCTCCACTGTCCCCGGCTATCTACACACCCTACCCTAATCAACTCTTTTCGACAGTTCGACAAACGGGCACTTTCGCCCCATTCTCCATTCTGCGAATTGGCCTAGGGCGAATTGCCCTATTCGACGAATTGTCCTTCTTCCAGTTGTCCAGAGACCAATATAATTTCGACGAATTGGCCGGATTCGCGGTGCAATACGCTTCCCCTACAAGAATAGAAAGCCACGTGGAACGATCTATTGTTATATTCACACAGGATCCAGGCTATTGGTACATCCGGGTGTGAACCTTCTGCTGCACGTCGAGGTGGATGCGTTCGCGTCCTTTATCAGCAGTTAAGCTCCCACGTACCAAGACGTCATCAACTACCTCGACAGGATCGCGAGCTTTGGAGTGCTTCCAGGAGCCAGTTAAATTACACGGGCTTCTGAAAACCACTATGCATGTCACATGCAAAAAACAATTGCGTACTGCGTGATTCCAGTATTATCGCTCTATTCTGTGACATACAAACCTACTGGCAGGGAATGCATGCGTATGTAAACTACTGACAACTGCAGTGTACAGTGAGTAGTTGTCAGTTCCAAAGATAAACGAACAAAAATTTAAAAAAATGTCCAATTCACACAACTCTTCTGCATTTGCTCATGAATTGTCGGGTCACACCCCAACCACCCTCGTGCATTTATAGGCGCGTTAGATGTAGATTGTTTTTAAAGATATCTATATTATTATTTTTTATTAGTGGGAAATTACGCTTGCGCAAACTGCTGATCCCTCGCACCAACAGCTCCCAAAGCTCCTTTCAAAAATTTAAATATTCACTCTGCGCATAGTCAGTGGCGCTGGCGGGCGGTCATGTGCTTACAATGCGGGTCTCCGTACGCAGCTCATCTATAGATCGAAACGGGCAGGGATGAGGACTGAACTAGAAATTCCTGGGATCTGAAGCGCGGCTTTCATAGACGTACCCCAATTGCGCTGCACTCGAACACCCGGACACTGCATCCCTATTATATATTTCAAATTGTCTGACCTATGTCATCAAAACATTCGAAACATTTCAACTGTCATTATCAAAGAACCGTTTTGCGTCGTACAATCAATACCTTTAACCGATGGGTATATAGCTGCGCATCGGCACTCAGCGAACTAACCATCATGCCTTCCTTTAGATGAAATTAGAATATTTGTGTCTGCTCTATGTTTCTCTGTCGGTCCGTCAACGCCAGCTTCAGTGGCACATTTTAGTATGACGAAAATACGGCAATGCCTGCAGGAACGCGGAATAAATACACACGCAAGTCTGTATATTTAACGAGACAAATTATTCTAGCACGTGACAGGCGAGACGGAATGTCCAACGTGCCTGAATGTCCAACGAGACGAAAGATCCAATCGAGACGGAATGTACAACGAGCCTGAATGTCCATCGAGACGAAAGATCCAACCGAGACGGAATGTCCAACGAGCCTGAATGTCCAACGAGACGGAAGGTCCAAGCGAGACGAATGTCAACAGCGCCTGAATGTCCAACGTGCCTGAATATCCATTATTGGATCTTCCGTCTCGTTGGACATTCAGGCTCGTTGGACATTCCGTCTCGTAATCCATGCACGGATTGTGAGACGGAATGTCCAACGAGCCTGAATGTCCAACGAGACGAAAGATCCAATAGATGTTGACATCAGCGTTGGACATTCCGTCTCGTACTTCGTCTCGTGGACATTCAGGCTCGTTGGACATTCCGTCTCGATTGATCTTTCGTCTCGATGGACATTCAGGCTCGTTGTACATTCCGTCTCGATTGGATCTTTCGTCTCGTTGGACATTCAGGCACGTTCGGACATTCCGTCTCGCCTGTCACGTGCTAGATTAATTTGTCTCGTTAAATATACAGACTTGCGTGTGTATTTATTCCGCGTTCCTGCAGGCATTGCCGTATTTTCGTCATACTAAAATGTGCCACTGAAGCTGGCGTTGACGGACCGACAGAGAAACATAGAGCAGACACAAATATTCTAATTTCATCTAAAGGAAGGCATGATGGTTAGTTCGCTGAGTGCCGATGCGCAGCTATGTACCCATCGGTTAAAGGTATTGATTGTACGACGCAAAACGGTTCTTTGATAATGACAGTTGAAATGTTTCGAATGTTTTGATGACATAGGTCAGACAATTTGAAATAGATAATAGGGATGCAGTGTCCGGGTGTTCGAGTGCAGCGCAATTGGGGTACGTCTATGAAAGCCGCGCTTCAGATCCCAGGAATTTCTAGTTCAGTCCTCATCCCTGCCCGTTTCGATCTATAGATGAGCTGCGTACGGAGACCCGCATTGTAAGCACATGACCGCCCGCCAGCGCCACTGACTATGCGCAGAGTGAATATTTAAATTTTTGAAAGGAGCTTTGGGAGCTGTTGGTGCGAGGGATCAGCAGTTTGCGCAAGCGTAATTTCCCACTAATAAAAAATAATAATATAGATATCTTTAAAAAAAATCTACATCTAACGCGCCTATAAATGCACGAGGGTGGTTGGGGTGTGACCCGACAATTCATGAGCAAATGCAGAACAGTTGTGTGAATTGGACATTTTTTTAAATTTTTGTTCGTTTATCTTTGGAACTGACAACTACTCACTGTACACTGCAGTTGTCAGTAGTTTACATACGCATGCATTCCCTGCCAGTAGGTTTGTATGTCACAGAATAGAGCGATACTACTGGAATCACGCAGTACGCAATTGTTTTTTGCATGTGACATGCATAGTGGTTTTCAGAAGCCCGTGTAATTTAACTGGCTCCTGGAAGCACTCCAAAGCTCGCGATCCTGTCGAGGTAGTTGATGACGTCTTGGTACGTGGGAGCTTAACTGCTGATAAAGGACGCGAACGCATCCACCTCGACGTGCAGCAGAAGGTTCACACCCGGATGTACCAATAGCCTGGATCCTGTGTGAATATAACAATAGATCGTTCCACGTGGCTTTCTATTCTTGTAGGGGAAGCGTATTGCACCGCGAATCCGGCCAATTCGTCGAAATTATATTGGTCTCTGGACAACTGGAAGAAGGACAATTCGTCGAATAGGGCAATTCGCCCTAGGCCAATTCGCAGAATGGAGAATGGGGCGAAAGTGCCCGTTTGTCGAACTGTCGAAAAGAGTTGATTAGGGTAGGGTGTGTAGATAGCCGGGGACAGTGGAGGTCAACAATGAGACCCTCTTTCCAAAAAAAGAGAGGATGACAAATGCAGCTCTCAGAATTTACAAGGGTCCGATAGTGAATCGTACCCGGGTCGTTCAAGATTAAAAAGTCGGGTTCTACGTGAATATGTTCACTCGCGACTCTAGCATAATGGAATTTGGGAAGACCGAGCGAGGGGCTGACCTCCTGATCCTGTGGTTATATGTGCACTTGTAATGTGCGCATATGAATAAATCGCGGTCGCACTGTCGCAGCGGCTCTGTGACAGAGTTACAACCAGTTGAAATCCGATCGCAGCCTCGGTATGCTACCTGGGCGCGTATCGGTGCGACTGCTGCATGCCATGTGACCAGAAAAGGCAGAGCGGAAACGACGGAAGCCAATCCTAAAAAAGTATTGTATTAATTATTAAGAATACCTACTTGTTTCTTAACACATGGTTCAATGCGACAGCAATGGCATTGGTGGCCGAAGCATGCGAAACTAATCGTCGCGATAAGCGTCAATGTGCCGAATCCTCCGCACAATCACCGGACAAAAGCTCACCACTTTAGGACATCACCTGCACAGAGGCTTAATGGAAGGAACGTTGTATTTTATCACTGATTTTGATATGAGGATCGAATTTTTGTTTCTGGGGACCGAAAAGTCCAATCAGAAATGTCTAAAAATTCCACCTTCGTTTTGTAAAAAAAAAAAAAAAAACTACAATTTAGTGTAATTACACATACTACACCGACTTGACCTGACAATAATACTAACAATTTAATCAGGCGTTTTTCTCCCATGCGGGGGACATCATCTTTGCGCGACTAGGGACACCAATAAGGAAAATACAGCAACTCGTACAATACGTAAAGAAGACTGTGGCTGGGGATAAGCACGATTAACGAGTCTAAGAATTCTCGTGGACCCCACATTTGTTTCCGCGCCAGAGTTACGACCTTCTAAAAAGTAAACGCGTGACCGATTGTCAATGGTCAACGAGTTCGGTCTTTGGTCTTGTAGCATGTGTGACCTTTTCCACGTCATTTTTTTAATTATAGAAATTATCTTTAAATTTAGATATATAAAACGAACAATAAATGGATTATTTTCTGGGTTTTATGAAGTCTTCAAAATACACGAGCATAATTTTAATTTTATTTGGAGGACTTCACAGAGGCAACGTCAGCGGGACAAGCTCAGCGGCACACCAAAATAGCCGTGCATCGAAAAGCCCGGTACCGAAACGACCACGTACCGAAACGACCGAGTACCGATATCTCCGCACCGAAACGTCCGGTTCCCCATTCCATCGAACGCATTTTTCACCGCCGTAACTATCAGTAATCCTACTACTCGAAAAAAGAAATATCTTCTAAATTCTTTGCTAGGTTCATTCTATATCCGTTGGATATTCAGACTCGTTGGACATTCAGGCTCGTTGGACATTCCGTCTCGGTTGGATCTTTCGTCTCGTTGGACATTCAGGCACGTTGGACATTCCGTCTCGATTGGACCTTTCGTCTCGTTGGACATTCAGGCTCGATGGACATTCCGTCTCGATTGGATCTTTCGTCTCGTTGTACATTCCGTCTCGGCTGTCACGTGACCGATTGGACATTCAGACTCGTTGGACATTCAGTCTCGTTGGACATTCAGGCCATAAGCGCATTTATAGGCACGTTAGATGTAGATTTAAAGAAATTTATATCTAAATTTTTTTTAGTGGGAAATTACGCGCTGTGCAAACTGCTGATGCCTCACGTTAGCAGCAATTCCAAAGCTCCTTTTAAAAATTTAAATATTGACTCCGCATAGTCAGTGGAACTGGCGGACGGCCAAGTGTTTATAATGCGGGTCTCCATACGTAGCTCATCTATAGATCGAAACAGGTAGGGATGAGGACTGAACAAGAAATTCCTGGGATCTGAAGCGCTGCTTTCATAGACGTCCCCAAATTGCTATGCACCAGAACACCCGGACAGCGCATCCTTATTATATATTTCAAATTAGTCTGACCTATGTCATCGAAACATTCGAAACATTTGAACTGTCAATATCAAAGGACCGTTTGCAGTTGTACAATCGACACCTCTAACCAATGGAGCATAGCTGCGCATCGCGGCACTCAGCTAACTAGCCACCATGCCTTTCTATGGGTGAAAATAGAATATTTCTGTCTGCTCTATGTTTCTCTGTCGGTCCTCAACGTCGGCTTCAGTGGAACGACATTTTAGTATGACGAAAATACAGCAATGCCTGGAGGAACGCGGATTATATATCCACACAAGTCTGTATATTTAACATGACAAATTATTCTATAGCACGTGACAGTCGAGACGGAATGTTCAACATGCCTGAATGTCCATCGAGACGAAAAATCCAACCGAGACTGAATGTCCAACGAGACGGAAGGTCCAACCGAGACGGAATGTCCAACGCGCCTGAATGCCAAACGTGCCTGAATATCCATTATTGGATCTTCCGTCTCGTTGGAGATTCAGGCTCGTTGAACATTCCGTCTCATCATCACTGAAACCACTGTACCAAACAGTTGAAGAAGACGGAAAGGGGGAGTCCCCTCTTGTTCGGACTCCCGTTTGTGTACCCGGACACAGCCATTCTCCCCTAGAAGATTAGCTCGTCGCTCGAAATTCAGACAAAGTTGCTTTCCCCACCCCGTTCACCCAGAAGCTGACAGTGCTGTGGAAGCTACGTGCTCGTTGGGCCAGCCACAGTTTTGCCACGAGATGACAGTCTCTCACGCATACCCACGCGCAGAGAATGAGGTCAGGTGATGAAAGGGAGGCGGCTGATTGGTTCGGCAAATGCGTAGCTTCCACCACAATGTCAGCCGAGGGATCAAGAGAATAAGTGAGGTCCTGAGTCGCGTGATGTGCGTTTGGGCCCGGTGACGCGCTGCGGGGAGCCCGGTGACGCGATGCGGGGACCGCGGATGTATCACAGTGAAAAGGCAGAGAGTTTACGAAGGGAAGGAGGTATGAAAGAGTCCGCTGTGTTTTCAAATTCTCGTACCCAATGTCAGGCTTTTGACTTCCAACCTTTTTTTTTTTTTAGCCCACTGAACGATGTGTTATTAGTAAAATCCCAATATAAATTGATTTATTCCAGACCAAAATTCGTTTTATGTGATCTTTAAGTTCAATATTTCAGAGTACGACAGCGGAACGGCCAATCAGCCGCCGTTAGTTTCGCACCTGAGTTTGTCGAGGGCATCGGAGTCAGCGACGTTTATAGACTGACGCCTACTCCGCCCCGAGGCGGAACGAACGGCTCGTCGACCCGAGGTGAGCCCTTCATACGGTCTTTCCCTCCTCCTGAATGACAGTCGGTTTTAGAGGCGCCCTTGCCTTTTCAACGCTGAACGTCCGCGGGTTTGCAGCGTGTGACGACAGTACCAACTGAGCCGCCTCTTTCCCGAACACGAGCTGGACGTCATTGCCATTCAGGAAACGAAGGTCGAGGGGCCTAGAGCAGACAGGCCGCAAGGTGCAACCTTCCAAGACTCTTCTACTGTTTGCGTGTTGCATGCTGCGTAAACGTCAAAAGACTGTTTCTTTTGTTGTTGTTTTTTCGTTTTTTTTACTAATCTGTGGGTGCTGTTGATTGCTATGGCTCCATGCGCATATGGGCGACTTGTTTTGTGCGATTTTTCAATTTCGAACATAGATTGGCGAGTCATTTGTGTTTATGCACCGAGTCACAAGCGCGAACAATTTTTTTTAAGGCATTAGCGAGTATTTTAAATGTGAAAGAGTCGTTATTTTTCTCGAGGGCTTTAATTGTGTTTGCTCCTCTGTGGACGTGCGAATCAGTCCCGTGCTCGCAATCAAACCGCCTTTTTTTTTTTTTTAACGATGCCATGTCGGAAAATGCATTAGAGGACGTTGACTAATTTTCATCTCGCAACAGCTTTCGTTTTACTCATTTTCAAGGCTCTATAGTCATGCGCGCCTCGATGGGGCCTATGTTACGCTTGATATTGTCCTGCTAGCGATCATTATTTCGGGCAACCCGTTCCTTAAGTGATTTTGCGTTAGGGATATTCACTCTTGACTATAAATTTAAAAAGCCACGGTGGATTTTGCCCCTTGGAAAATGAACCGCGGGCTTGTGAACGTTGAGGTTCTTAAAAGTAAAATACAGGGTCTCTTTCAGAAAAATAAGCGATGATGAGATGACTGCGGGGAGGCTGCGTTGGGAGCTACTCCAAGAAAGTGGTTAAAACGAATGCTATTGGATACTACCCGTGCCCTTAGTTTTCAGAAGCGACAGAAAGAGAACAAGGTGCGGAGTTAATTGAGTATACTTTTAATGAAAAATAGCGAAGCCGGGCGAGTCTGAGCAGGATATGAGACAAATTAAAAATCAACTCGAATTAATTGTCTCCGAAAGGGATAGGGGAGCCATTGTTCGTGCACTGTCCGAAAGCTTGTGATTGGGCGAAAAACCTACTAAGCGGGCGTTGAGCTACGAACAAAGGCACGCGCAGCGAAGAGACCAAAGCAATATGTTACGGTAAATTGATAACCCGGGATAAAAATTGTGGTTGAGCGAGCTTTTGTCGACCATTATCACGAGTTGCTTGGTCACTGTGTAAAAACAGATAACGGGTTCGAAATTAAAATTTTCGCCGCTTAATCCCACTCAGGAAGAGCGGGCTCGTGAAAGGTCAGATGTGCTATTAGCGTTTCCGGAGATTCATGAGGCCATCGATCATCTAAGCGCTCGAAAAGCGCCCGGGCCGGTTTGTCTCTTTGATGATTGATATAGGGTGTTTATAAAAAGAAGCAGCCGGTGCTCTCCTTTCGGTCCTGTCAGAAGCGTATGAAATATACAGGGTGAAACAAGGAGACGGCAGGCTCTTTAAATCGACCGGAAAATTCGGTTTCTTAACCTATCGCGCTACGACTTTGTGCAGCGTTGCCCACAGATGGTGCATTTTTTTTGTAAAATTTGCAAAGAACGAACTTACCTGAGAAAAAAGTAAAGAAAGAAAAAGGCTTAGCTCCTATGGAAACGCAGCGACGCCACCGGTCTGCAAACAACACGGCGCCGTTTCGCACGGGAGACAAGAGATGGCGCAAGCGGTCGCGACGCCAACTGCCGCCAACGAACGAGCAGACGACGCCGAGAGCCATCGTGTTTAGCAGACAAGGAACTGCAGTTCCTTGTTGTTACCGCGCCTGTTTTTGTTTCTGTGACTGTCGCCGCCTGCGGAACGCGAGCCGCTTTTTGAGTCGAAAGGATCGTCTGCTAAAGTGCCGGCTCTCGGCGCCGTATGCTCGTTCGTTGGCGGCGTTCGTTGCGCCATCTCTTGTCTCCCGTGCGAAACGGCGCCGTGTTGTTTGAAGACCGGTGGCGTCGCTGCGTTTCCATAGGAGCTAAGCCTTTTTCTTTCTTTACTTTTTCCTCAGGTAAATTCGTTCTTTGCAAATTTTACGAAAAAAATGCACCATCTGTGGGCAACGCTGCACAAAATCGTAGCGCGATAGGTTAAGAAACCGAATTTTCCGGTCGATTTAAAGAGCCTGCCGTCTCCTTGTTTCACCCGGTATATCTTGCCGCCATCCTTTCTAAGGTCCCATATTGTTCTACTCCCAAAGTGCGACGACCCTCTTCAAACTTTTATCCGTTTCAATTTACAGAACGCTAAATCTTAAAAACGTCGACTACAAAATTTTTATCAATGACTTAGCTATACCCGTTTTCACCTCAAGAACCGAAGTAAAAAAGTCCGCTGCCTCGCGGAGCATTACACTACTTTCCCTTCTTTATGCGTAGAAATAAGGTATATTCATGTGCATTTTAGATTATATATATGTTATCTTATCAAGACCTACACGTTCCAAACGCCAAAAAGCATCGCTTCTTTCTTCGACAAGCAAATCTTGTAAGAACTACTTCGTGCCGCGTATGAACAATGCGCAACACTTACTTTTTTCTTGAGGTGAAAACGGGTATAGTCGTTTGCAAAGTGAAAATACATGGCTCGTCGTGGCCGCATCCGACGATGCGGTATAAAATGTCGTACTAGTTGCAAGAATATTCATGTTGCTCGAAGCTTTTAGAATGTTGCGACGCCTTCGAACCCGAGTTGCGATGTTGGAGCTCGACATCGAGAAAGCTTTGTTAGCGTGTCGCATGATGTCCTTTTTTTATTTTGAAACTCGCAAACGTTCAGTTCAATTATTTTAGGTGGGTTAAAAATGGCTTACGCGGATTGTTCAACAGCAAATATAGTTAATAAGAATGTCACTGGAAGTTTTTAAGTCCACTCTGTTTCTGTGAGGTGAGGTAAGGTGGTCCTTAGGCTGTTGACTGGAGGGGCTGCAGTGGAAGAAGGGGGCATTACATAGGCCCGCAGAGCTGTTCGCTTTGGTTGGAAATTACAAGTTAAGACGCCGTCTTCTTACGGAAATCGTGTGAATTGTTTTCCATGCATTGGCTTCGCGTCCCCATATCTGTCTGACTTGGCTGCTCGACCGAACACGCTAACATGACCAGTGTCTCCTTTTCGCGACATCCAGCGTGTCTAGTCTGCCGTCTGACACAGCCTGCCAGTCATGCAAGCAGACGAGCGGTTTCCTGCATCGTCTGGCATTTCACCGAAGTCTATTGTCGTAACGCCCAGACGCGGGCATTAAAGCTTGCGCGTCGGCGCCCGTTTTCGACTCCGTCCGATCTGCTATTCCGCCTTTGTCTAAAATCGTTTGAAACACTCTCAAGACGCGACCATGAAAGCGGCGTTCTAGAGTTCCATGATGCACGAGCCACGCTCTAATAAAGGTATCTGTCAGCGTCCACCTATGTGTAGCGAAAACCGACCGGGAGGACTAAACAAAAACCAACAAAATGCATATGCAGTCCTCTCAGCTTTATCTGCTCTGGTCCTTTTTTTCTTCTTTTTCATTGCATTCTCGAGCAAGGTGGGAGTGCGTCATGACGGACAATTAAAACGCGACTTCAAGGGTAACTACAAAGAAAAAAAAGTGTTTTTTAAACAGCCTATTTGGGACAAGCATGTCACGAAACAAATCTTCCGCGAAAAAACAAATTTTTTCTAGCAATATTTACGCCACAGGACGTAATTTAGTCGGAGTCCCAACCTCTCCCGCATTTGAAACTCCCCGCTCTTTCGACGCCCGCGGAGTGGCTGGTATACGTCACTCCGTGACGTATAGCAGCTACTCTGTGACGTATAACAGCAACTTTGTGGCGCGCGATTCAAAACGGGTGAAATAGCCGCAAACTAAAATCAGTCCTGCGCAATAAATATTCCTGTAAACAATTTTGTTTTTGGTTGAAAAATTGTATCGGACATGCTTGTCCTAATTAGGCTGTTTAAAAATACACTTTTTTTCTTCTTGCAGTTACCCTTTAAACATTTTTTGCTTTTGCAGGCCAGGTGCACTGCAAATCTTGAGAGCTACTTGACTGTCGAAGCGAAATGACAGTAACATACCTATACAAATTTGATGAGAGCCGAACACCCGATTGCCTCCAGCCAAATGGCTCTGCAAATCCTTACCTGTTCAGGTATCTTCTTGGTATTAAAACCGCGGTCGCAATCACGACGGTTGACAAATTCACTGTGAGAGGGGCCACTTTCAGGGGAACCGGCAAATTTATTCAGCATGAATACGGCGAAAGTAGAAAAATCAAGCCAGATTGATCAAACTTGATGATATGGGACGCTAAGCCAGCTAGTCCATTACGAAAACAATACATCCGCATTTGTGGCAAACCAGATTTGTCGGTTGAGAAGACATTCCTTTAAACTCCTCTGTAAACTCAAAAGGACTCACGCTCATAAAAGAAGCGGCGCTCGTTCAGCACTCCGCCGACGCCTGCAGCAATCTTTGTTAAGGTTTCAAAGCGGGAGAAGCAATCTCAAAATACATTTGAAGACAATAATGAATCTACCTTAATTATTTGCTTCTCAAACAAAAGGAAAAAAGGACATTAAAATGCTATTACGGTCAGAAGATACAAATTTAAAATCAACCTTTCACTCGAATCATCTCTACAGCAATGAGAGTTATAAGCACCTTGAAAGCACGGAGCGAGGCTTAGCGAGCTGCGACCTCCGCCATCTGCAGCTAAATTGCGTCTAGCTACGTAAATATCGCTCGAATTTGTTTTTTCGTTGTATTTTGTTTTAAATATATGTGCCCCATCTAGGCCTTTTAGTCAAATAATTTTTTTTTATCATTGCAGCGTCTTTCTAAGGTTGCCCTAATAATCCTTCCAACCAGAGCTTGGTTATTTGTCGTCGCTGCGTTTTCTCGCTTTATTTTCTCCCTCTGTTTTTCGGCGCATCGGAGCCGTAAGATTCCCATCTCTATTGTACTCGGCCGTTCACTGGTATAAGGTCAGTTCACTTACGTTGATGAACTCCGTTGTGCTGCTTCACTTTTCGCGCTCCTCAGGCAGGGCCCCTAAAACATTCACGGCGACTTGCTTAGGCTGGAAGTCTTTGTTGTCCGTCCCCCCTTTCTATGTATCTTCCTCATGTTTAATTGCTTAGGCTCTTTAGGATATAAGGAAGGATGTGTGCGAAACCGCATCGGTGACTCGGGAGCTGCCGTCTTGCAGGAACCGAAACACCATCCGAAAGGTTTCCTACGTTTTATTTGAATTAAAGCCTAAGAAAATTTTAACTTGCATTGTACTGTGTATTAAAACATCATCAGAAAAACTGAAATCTATTTTTCTAGGTAAAAAAAAATTTGTATATTGCTCCCACTTTGATTTGTCTGTAGGAACTACTTTCTGCGTGTTTGTACATGCAGAAAAACCGAAATAACATGACCGAGTTATTTAGATAAACAAAGGCAGATGTTTAAAACTATGCAATGTTAAAGCGGTTCAGAAGTTTACACCTGTTTATGCTCCTGAGAAGTATTCGCGACTCCAACTAAGCACCACTCATTTTCCAAAATGGCGTATGGGGGGGGGGGGGGGGCGTTTGCGTGCTACTACACCAGTTCCTCAGAGCCTGCCCGGTGTGCAGGCTTGAATGAGAGGCACAAATTATTCCCGTTTCTTACGACGCGGCTGGGGTGCGATACAGGCTGGTCTCTTCTTTGTCCCAGAAACACACACACACAAAACAAAAGTGTTTAGCGTCATTTTTATGCTTAGAAATCACGTTTTCAGAAGCGCAATCGAGACTAACTTCTATTTTGATGTGAAATTTTTATATAGCCGTTAATTTCGTTTTCGCTCCTGACTCAAGATGAGATTCACAACATAATTGCGCAGCTATACAAAATTGTTCGCGGAAAATTTATTTTGTGACATGCGTCTGATCCAAGCACATCAAAATGTTGACAGCTTAGTGTCCCTTTAAAGAGAGTATTTTATACGTCTTAAAGACGACATAAAATATTTTATTTGTTCAAAGATTTATGTTTTAAAATTTCCTCTTACACACGCTCTCTAAGCTTCAGCTAGGATAATGGGCAACTAAAAACAGTTTCTTGGTTAAATAAACTAAAAACACATCACTCAAGGTTGTATTTTTTTTCCGAACAATTTACGCTTGATTGTGATTCAAATACATCCATCAAATTTCAAAATTCTTGGTTCAGGCATGTCTTACACGTCTTGACACGTTTGCTTTTGAACTGGCGGCATTTTCTGCTCAAAGCCAGTGCCGATGAGCGTGATTCGTATTCATCTTTGTTTTCATATTTAAAATAATTTTTTTTTTAATTTATGTTAGTGTTTGCCACTTGAAGATATACCGGCTTATCTCGCGAAGCGAACGATGTGGTGGTAACACGTAAATCCATTTTTGTTCTCCTTACCACCATGTTAGGAAGTCGCAATTATTTTTTATTGCCCGTTCCTCAATTAAAAAGTATGTATCAGTGGCGCAATATTTTTTATTACGGTCTACGGGTCTTTCTGAATCACTCGAATTCACGCGGCGAACTTCTGCCCACATCTCAACCTTGTTATGTAGCACCGCTGAAGTACACAAGTAGACTATCGGGCTCAATCGATAATTTGAATCTGTTTTTGGATCACATAAATAAAGTGTCCATCATAAAGGGCTGAAACACAACGCAGAATCCTAGTGCTGATATTATGCACAGGTTCAAAATCATGACGTAACCTGTGTCTAAAGATAATACAGAAAAACAAAACGTTTCTATGAACCGACGGTCTAAGCATTGTCAAACTAATAAATGGCACTGTTGACAACCATGACATTAATACCAATCAACAAAATTTGTTAACAAAAAAAATCGTAGTGTCTGTTAGTTTTTATTATTTTCTTTTGAGGTCAAACTTGTAATTTTTAGGTAAATACATGTGCCCAGAATGCTGTAATTCCTGGTTTGGCGAATATAAAACCTCGGAGTACGTTGGCTATTAAATAGATTTTATTGTCCTCTTTTACATTCTGATACAGATAATGACATGTTTTCAACATTTCGAATTCTATCGCCACCACGAAGGCCATCATCCAACGTAGTTGCAGAACTCTACGGTACGTAATTTATTTTTACGGGCCGCGAAATAGATTGATCCCACTAATCGTTAAGCGCATGTGTGAAGTCGCCATAACTTTAGTTCGCAAGAGGCAGGCGTGGCTCAACGTTCTCGTTGGTGAATAGCCCTACCAAAAACTTCAAGAAAAAAAGAAGAAGAAAAACTGAGCGTACGAAAACGGATTTTATCTGTTACCTACGCGAGAGCAAAGTACGGGCGGATAAGTTCGCTGGCACCACCAGCGTCCAACGGCTCCACAGACAACGCAGAAGGACCAAGCTTCTGAACGACGCTGGTTTGCCTCTAACTTTTTTGCATACCTTATGTTTACCCTAAAAACCAACCCAGAATCACTTTTCACCGCAGGTAACGTGGATCCAACGTTCCCCCGTTCCGCCTTGTTATGAGCATGCGCCTCCTGCGCTGCCCAGAGGCGCAGCCAAAAAGGGACTTGTTAGGGCTTGTTTTGGGGTAGAAAGTATGGTGCCTGAAAAGCGTCTCCGACGTTTACCGCGTCCAGGAAGGTGGTCCCTCAATATCGGCCTGGTGACGACATAAACGTGTTATGCATCCCCGGCCGCCAGTCCTCACCGGCGTCACAACAACGGTTATGAATGTGACAGACGCCTGTTTTGTTTCATGTCGCTGTCGAGCTTGACAGGCCATGGACGCTTCTGGCAGCCAGTAATTGGAACGCCACCGACGGACAGCGATCCTCACCTTTCCTCATTCTTTCCGCCAATGTTTTTACGACCAACCGCCAGGATCGCAACGTCGTGCAGCATGGCGACAGCGGCTTTTGTGACGTCTATTTGATGCCTACTTCGAGTCCACTCTGAAGTATGGGAGGAATGGGACGCTGAACATACCGGTTGGAGACGCGTCCCAGGCACCGTGGTGAAACTGTCACACATGTAGAAGCGTGCCTGCTCTGGTGCGGAGCGCGAGTTCACGAGGAAAATACAAAGAAACAACACAAATTCGGCAGCCGTCGAAGCGCAGATCGGGGCTAAGACGCAAAGAGCGTAGGAATAATAATTGGGGTTGTGTGGATACTAATACAGCGTGTAGTTGTTCAGCCATTTCAAAGTTGCGTGGAGTCACTCGCTGTACATGAGCTATTTAACCGGTGCAGTGCAACCGCTTCTGGGCTGGGACATTTAACGTGCACCACGCGGTAGCGATCCATTGACAGCCCGCCGGTAGGCATGCTCATCCAGATCGAAACGCGCAGGGGTGAGGATTGAGCCCAGGATGTCCGGGTTCTGCAGCGCGAGCTTTTCGCTCCGCGTGCTCCGAGCTGCTGTGCGCTAACCCACTCGGCCATCGCGACCCCTCGTTCGTTGACCGAGGCTCGGAAAAGAGCGTGGGCCAACGCATTCCAAAGCAAAAATTCAAAAGAAAGCGTCGCTACGTTAGGTGTTTTGACGGCACCACCCAGATATAAGAGACGCACGGTTTGCACTAGCCGTGGCGGCATGGATCTGGCACTTTCAATAGGTCTCCTTTGCTGAAGCTTTGAACAGAGGCTTTGAACAAACTGTGGCGCCCTCATTTTAGGTAGTACAAGCTCACATAATTGGTACTCGCACTACTTATGGCACGTTGGTTGAGCTTTTTTGTTTTTTTGTGGTGCTGAAGAACGAACAAAGAGATTTGGACGTCCGAAATCGGCTAGATTCAATGCCGCAAGACAATTGAAAGTGCCAGATTCATGCCACCACCGCTAGAGTACGCGTATCTTATCTGTGGGTCTTGACGTCAAAACATCTGTGTCGTGAAGCTTTGTTTTTTCTGTTTTGGAGCGCGTGAAATGGCGTCTTTTGGCTCACGCTTTTAGCATGTTAGCTTTGACCATAGCCTCCTATATACTGACAAAACCTGGCAGATCCCCACGAGAAGAGGGCTTCGAAATGGGAAAGGTGGAGCGGCAGGCAACGGATGAGAGGAGAGCCACGTGACTGGCGCCCCGTTGCGGCGAGATGCCTAAACACACCTCTCCCAGTCGAAAAAGTGTGTTTCGGGTCCTCGCCACTGCAAAAGCTGTGCCCTGACATCCAGGTTCCCCGAGAAATGGCTCTTTGATGATCTGTGCTACCGGATCCTCGTGCTCCAAATTTGCGACCGGGCGCTCTATGGCTCCTTTCTCGAACTGACAGGCTTTGTGTGTATAGAGGAGGCTATGCTTTGACCTGTACTTCGAAGGCGTCTGGACTTTTGTTGTTTCTTTGTATTTTCCTCGTGACCTCAAGTTACGGACTAACGTAGGCACGCTTGTACATGCGCAATCATTTGAGACGTCCAAGTATGTACTACCTAAAACAAGTCCATTTTCGCAGCGCCCGCTGGGCAACGCAGGAGGCCCATTGTCTTGCGGCGTTGAATGCAGCCGACTTCGGATGTCCAAATGTGCATTTTTCGTTCTTAAGTACCACGCAGCAAGAAAAACGCACCGCCAACGTGCCGTAAGTAGTGCGAGGCCCAATAAGGTGAGCTTGTACTATTTAAAATGAGGGCGCCACAGATTGTTCAAAGCTTCAGCGCAGGAGGCCTATAGGGCGGGTTGATATCTAGGCTGATACAAAGCCGTATATTGGCACAGTGTAACCAATGGGCGGAGCAAGGATCGCCGCCAGCGCCGAATATTCCCCTGCGGTTAGACGGTAAACTAAAAGTGTGACACAGCGTTGGCCAATCAGCAAACCTAGAAGTCACAAAATGAGAAACGACGTTTAAAGCGTGAAATAAAAGCGTTGAATGTCTCATCATAAAAAGATCCCAACTACGCAATTTGCTCTGGTTGGGAGCGCACGTTCGTTTATTATACTGTTGAATAATGGCGTGATGAAAACCTCACATGCGCCAAGTTTTTCAGTTATCGAGAGTTCTAGCTTTTTACTATAGCGACGCTAAAATGGCTTAAATTAGTCGATTTGCATTTTAGAGCTCAGAACCGACGCTAAGGGCCGTTTCACGGTGTGTGGTTGGCCATGAAATGCTCCCCTATTCAAACCAATGAATGATCAAACTCTCCCAATACATGGCTCTCGGCTGAAAGTCTATCGAGCGTCACCGAGCGCACGCCTTACAAAAAGCGCCAGAGATTCAAGGAAGCTTGGAAGCTTACTTTGATGACATTAAAGAAATAATTCAACGAAACTTGAAATATACGCGTCGTGTCCAGAAATAAGCTGAATATGATTCAAAATATCCGTGAATGGCAATCGCACGTTTGTATTTTGAGCCTGATGGCTGTATTTTTCGCTATAAACAGCCTACTCTGGCAAGCGTTAGGAGAGCAGCCAGCGGAGAGCACGTCACATCGGGCGCAATCGTGACTTACACTCTAAGAAAAAAGGAGGAGAGAGGTAGCAACGGCGACTGTTCCTCCTTGTTGTGGGCAAGTTGCCCAGAGATAGGGAGGAACGGAAGTTTGGATGAAAGGAGGAGGTTCAGTTCCTCCCTGTTCAGTTGGCGCAGGTGTAGAACATCGCACTACTGACCAAGTTCTCGAAGGTTCGATCCCCGGAAGGAGCGATATTATTGCTGTTTTTTTTTTCGTTAAGTTTTTTGTTTTTTTTAATTTTTTTGTTTACCAAAATTGGCATAAACAAACCCAGACCGATGAAAGAGAATTAAAGTCCTTATTATCCCCCGACGCCAAGGAAAACTATACAAATATCATTGCTACAAGCTTCATCAGCGCGCTGTTTGATAAACAAGATTTGGGCACCCAGGTTGGATCTAAGCCGTTTACGCAGGGGCCAAGACGACGAGGTCCGGTCCTTCAGTCGTTTCTTTTGCCGCGGCGTTTTTGACAATCACAAAGAAAGAAGTTTAAACACAGCCGTCATAAACCGCTAAGCTTCGAAACGATCCGACACTGCTACGTACACTGGGCGGCTGCGAACCGCTGCGATAGCGGCGGGCTTCGAGGCCTCGGCCTCTTCGGCCACATTTCGGAACTCGGCTGCCTCGGCTGCCTCGACTGCCGGGCCCTGACCCTGCACTCTAAGACAAAATGGAGGTAAAAGGTAGCAACGGCGCGTCTTCCTCCCTTCTACTGACGCACCCCCAAGCGGACTCAAGAAGAAGAGAGGCATCTTCTTTCGGTTTCGTTTTTTGAGCACGTCGCGCACGTTGTTAAATAAATGTTGTTGAGTTGATTGAGCTACAGCGGCAGCGAAGGCCGCCGTTAATTCCGTCTTCTAGTCCAAACGTGCAGAACATTTCGGTTGCATTCACGTTTTTACCACTAATATTTTTTCAAACGAACAAATGAAGCCGCTAGAAACAGCGAAGTTCCGGAGCAGTGCCAGCAGCGCTAGCGTACAATGGGTAAGATGGCCGTCTCCTGGATTGCGGGACGTACGCGGCTTCTAGGCCACCGTGGCGGAACTACAGTAGCGGAACCACGAGGCACTGTATTGACGTTTTCGACGTTATGGAAATCGCAGGAACTTTGTCCAAGGCAGGCAGGTTTTCCTGCCGGCTGCTTAGGTGCGTTCCGTGCTGAGTTCGGTTCTGTTTTCCCGTGACGAGTACAAACCGGCGTTCAACGTCGTTCTGTATTTCTGCGTGTCAGCAACATAGCAGCAACATCGTGATGGCAGTGTTGTACGTAGTGAACAGAAGACTGGAATTATCGCCGATGGGACCGTGTGTTCGCGTATCAGTGGTGTAACAACAAGATGAGATGACGTAAACTGTTGGGCATTGATGCCGCCGGTCGGGCCGTGATCGGAGGGGGCAGGGTGTCGCAGGTTGACATTCCCCTTACGTTAAAGAGTTTAAGACCACTTGAGAAATTAGGTGCAGTCGATCGACGTGCGGATAATCATGTTGGAACGCTGGTCTGAACGGTAAGCTCCTATCGTATAGTGGCCAATGTGACTGTTGGTCCCCGAGAGCGATTGCGCTCTGGTGAGAAGAGTGAACAGTACGAAATAATGACGGAAAGTACTATATTTACAATGAAATTTTAGCATAAAAAAGGTAAAATCGAAAAAAAAGCTATCCTTTATTTTGCTGTTTAAATATACTGCGGTTCCTGGAGAAACTGCCCTCCAAGTGGCGCGCTGGGATGAGCGCTAGACGTTTTCGAGCTCGCCACAGGATAGCTCCGTACACTTAACACCTGCCGCAAGTCCCGGCATTGACTGCATTCAAGTCGATCGAAAAGCCATCTCACTGCCCGTGAAGCATCACTTCCAGCTGAGTGAATATCCGCTCTACACAGATTAATGCAAGACGGCAATTGCAGCCGTGCGCGAACAGCACAAATAGAAAAATAAACACTACAATAGAAATACTGGCTAGGAAGTGCCGTGCGGGGAAACAAACCCAGCTTGGAGCCGCATTGGAGCGGCTCGATTTATTGGCTTTCAAATAATTACGGCATGATCGAGCGTTTTCTTTTTAATAAGAGATTCATCCCCTGAGACATTAAAAACACTCTCAGATGTATGACATTGCTGGAAAAAAATCAACATGCTGGGAATATGTTTTATTGCTTAGGGAGTCACTGAAAATTTCCGTACGTTACGTTCAAAACGACCAGTATAAAAGACGGAAACGCCGAGCTCGGGAGTAGTGATCGGGGTAGTGTGCTGTTGTATTGTTGTTTGTATGGTGATGTAGTGATGTTTGTATGTATGTGTATGCGCTCTATGTATGTTCAGCTGATGCTTGTACCGTGGAACGCGTAATGTGTCTACCTGTGTAGTGCAGAGGGTCCCGTAGCGCAACGGTGGCGTCAGAAAATAAAATATTTTTTGTAGAACATGAATTGGTCGGTAACTAGCGCCACCTAGCCTAGCTACTTGCGATCAATCTGATTGACCCTGCCATCTGGTGGCAAGCGATTTAACCTCCTTTTACGCTACGCGGCTACGCCATAATTTCGTGTTACCGTGCTGAAACGAGCCAAGAGGCTGCTTCGGATTTGGTTTTTCTAGAGCGGCTTTTGGTTTTGCGGGCGAATGGTTTACCACTCCTTCGTGATGTGCGGTTGACGCAATGGTTGACGAAGGAATTGTGTCTCGAGGAATAGCAAAGGTAAGACAAAGTGCGCGAACTGGGTGCCGGTTGTCTCCGTTTAACATCGCAGTGCTGACGATAAGAAGACTGAGTGACTGCATGCTTTCGAAACGTAGGTTTCTTTACCTGCAGGGGAAGCCGGCTTCGGAAATAAATACAGTTCGCGGAAAGCTCGTGTTACGTTTTTTATTTGCTGCTCCTCTCGCTCCGTACAATAGACTTCGTGTTCTCGTTAAGCCTTATTGAGCTCGATTTGCTTGATTCGTGGCCGCCATATTGAGATGCAGGCGACGGAGGAACTTTTGCTCCCCTGCTTTAGAGACGAAAGTTTCTCCCTTTCTGAAGGAACACACGTGTCAAGAGCGTTCCTCCCTTTAGGGAGGCCTATACTGACCCTTTTTTCTAAGAGTGTAGTTTGTCTCGGGATGAGCAAAGCTGCTGCGAGTCTGACGTCGTCAGGATGCCTAGCCATTCCAGCCACCAGATCGGTCCGAAGCACGCCAGCGGTTGGGCCACCGCAACTAACCACAAAGCTGCTTTTCTGAGAATTTCAAGTGACGGGTTAATACTCTGTAAACTTGTAGAGGGAGAATTGCGACGTCGGGGCACACAAAATAGAGTCCCATTGAGTGGGGAGTTCCTCCCTGCCCTCTCCTCTTGTGCTGGCCGTAGAGCTGTCGGGATGATTTCAGCTTTAAAGCATGTATTCGCGACTCCAACTAACTATAGGTGGCGCCACTCGTTTTCCAAAATGGCGGTTATAGTGAGGGTCGGAGATGCGTGCCGCTGCTGAGCCTGTCTAGTGTGCTGGCTTCACTGAGCGACACAAATTATTTCTGGTAATACGAGGAAGCTAGGGTGTTATGAGCGCAGGTCACCTCTTTATCCTGAAAACAAAAACGGTGTTTAGCGTAATATTTACCCAGGAGGCACGTTTTAATTCTGGAGCGAAACCGAAACTAACCTCTATTTTGGATTTAATTTCTCGATATAGGTCTTAATTTCGAATTCTTTCATAACTCAAGATGTGTCTCACATCGTAATTATTTAGTTAAAGAAGTTGTTCGCGGAAACTTTATTTTGTGACATACATGTTCGATTCAGGCACTTCAAAATATTTTGGAGATTTCAGTGTCCCTTTAAAGACAGGGTCTTTCATACACCTTAGAGGTAACATAGAATATTGTAGTTGTTGAAAAAATCAGTGCTGATATTTGTGCGTTCTCGCTGCCTTTTCTCGCTCAGATAATTGTCATGTGAAATAATGAACTGCGGGCCTTTTAATGGGTTTTGGGTATTTAGATGATTAATTGCTTTAACATTATTCCTAGCACAAGAATAACAGAATAAATCCAATTTTTACAATATGTCCACAAAACGTATAAATTAATAAACGCTGTTCTCACTACAACAACCCAAAGACGGAATCCGAGTCAGACAGCTGAAGTGTGTGTGTTTTTTATAGCAACGCGTGACGCATAGGACTTTATATTGCATCCAGTGTTTGACTGTTTGTCTATCTTGATAACGATGTCAGAGTTTTTCATATGCTAAAAAGAAAAACAAAAAATGATACCTTTCTGGAAAGACTATTATGGTTAAATGGCGTATTTTTGTGATCGTGGCGTTAATTGGGGGCATACATTGCCGTGATTTGTATTAATAATAATAATATTAAAATTCAGATATTTTAATACGCAATTTCTCAAACTCTAATATAATTTGTTGCTTATGATCTAATTTCAAACGCGCGAACAAGTATGACAATCAAAAGTGTGCTAATTATCATCACTGGTGCCAAATGCAGCATTTTTAATTGCCAAGTTATAAAATAAAAATAGTCTAAAATCAATCAAAACATTCTCGCTAATGTGAGAAATCCATGTAAAATTACATTAATTGTGGGTAAAGCATATTTTGCTATCAAAGTCGCGACTTTTGACAATCGGCAAGAGTTACAAAGTCGCCGCCAAAATCCTTCCAGACCAAATGCCCCAAAATAAAAAAAATAAAAATAAAAATTATATATTTTTAATTACTCAATTTTTTATAACATTTAGTTACTTTCATTTTTACGCGCCGTCGTTTTGCCAATCTCAGCCTTTCCAGTTCGAAGGAACGCCTACCTGCTTGCACGTCTGCTCACTGCAGCACGTTGCGTTGGCGTTGGAAGCCGGTGAAACAGTTGCGAGTTTTAGTATTGCGTATACGAGCGAACGCAAGCGCTGTGTGTTTGCGTTAGCGCGTGCGCGGAGCCCAAAATTGCGGTCTTGGATTGGCGCATGGCGATGAGGCGCACGCACAACGTGGGGCACGCAACTCTAACGCAAACGCACAGCGCTTTCGTTTGCTTCTATACGCAATACTAAAACTCTCTAGTAAGGTACAATCCCATACCGGCTGCAGCACTACGTTGGGACAGTGAAGAGTGTTGTTTGCGTTCGGAAATGACATTTCGCGAGCCATGATCGCGCGCAGTTCCGCCGTGCCCGCTGAACAGGAGAATCGGGGGACCCTCACTAGAGCGCTTCCCGTTTCCGCCGCGGGAGGGCGAGCAACGAGCTGGAGACGCGAATAGTTCTAGGAGAGACAGTTCTCGTCACTATCTGTCAAGGTTCCTAGACTGGCATTACAAATGAGGCTTTGCGACTTAAACCAGGTGCTCTTTCCTAATCGTAGAATTTGTTTTAAAATTCCTTTCCTGTCTTTTTTTAACAAGGTATGGGTTTGTCCGATGCAATGCTGCTGTACTGAACACGTATGAACCAAAAGCCACGATTTCGTTGTAGTATCCCTTTAACATTGGGCGGCAGTGCCCAAGACGGCTCGCGTGCCGTCTCGGCCTTTGCATGAGCAGAGCTCCATGCGAGGTGGTCGCGCGTGCAAGAATACTAAAGTTCACTCGATGCATAGCGGCAGTGGTGGCTTAGCCAAAGTGGCTAATAAAATCGGATCCTTTTTTTTTAGCAGGTTTTGTGTTTATGTATAGACACGCAATTGATTCTGAGTGGCTGCACTGCTTCAGTGAGAGGTGTATTTTTACGTATCAGTAGCAATCTTCGGTAGCCATTGAGGAATTTAGGCGAGAAATATAGAGTCGAGCCTACGCCCCCAGGTGACGTTGCATTACTCAACAAGCAAAAATACCTGTATGGGCCACCTTTCGGGTGGCCCATGCAGGTCTGTATGGGCCACCCGAGGGGCATTCTCGAGCAGCACTCAAAAGCACATTTGTTGTATCCTTAATCTGGCTAAATCAGAGTTCTGAATAGTGTTTGGAAATTTCGGATAGTCGGCTGAATGTACCTAAACAGGTTAACGACGTTTACAACTCCCTGTAAAGCGGAATTAGAGCGCAGCTCTTGAGGAGAGGGGAGAGTACGAAGTGGAGGGTATGCCCTCCTCCCCCTCCTCCTCCCCCCTCCTCCTCTCCTGCCCCCGTCCCATCTAAGCACAAGGTTTGCGCTACACTTCCCGCTAAATTCAGCGGAAAATATTCCCCGCTTAACTTAGCGAGGACAATTTTCCGCTAAACTTGGGGGGGGGGGGGGGGCATTTTTCCGCTAAACTTCGCGGGGAAATTTTCTCGCTAAATTTAGCGGGTAATTGTTTCCGCTAAATTTAGCAGGAACTTAGAAAGTTTGCATAGACCGCGTTTCTCCTCCGCTAGGCCCTACGCCACGAATAAGCCTCTACTGCGCTTGCGTGCCGGTGACCTTGACTGTAGAGTTTCGGGCATTAGTGAGTTTTCGTAGATCGTTTCAGCTGTCCCGCAACGCTCTCCGCAACCCGCTACGCTAGCCGGAACTCTACAGTCAAGGCCATCGGCGCGCAAGCGCAGTAGCGGCTGCTTCGTTGAGGAGGGCTAGCGGAAGGGGAAACGCGGTCTACGAAAACTCCCTGTTCTAGCGGCTTGCAGAGAGCGTTGCGGGATAGCGAAAGCGATCTAAGAAAACTCCCTATTTCTGTAAATTTAGCGGGAAAATTTTCGCTCTAAATTTACCGGGAAAATATTTCCGCTAAATAAAGCGGGTAAATTTTTCACACACACACACACATATATATATATATATATATATATATATATATATATATATATATATATATATATATGAAAAGATTTTCCGGTAAATTTAGAGCGAAAAATTTCCCCGCTATATTTACAGAAATAGCGGGTAACTTTTCCGCTAAATTTAGCGGGAATATTTTTCGCTAAATTTAGCGGAACATTTTACTGCCAAATTTAGCGGTTATATTTTTACTGCTAAATGTAGCGGGGAAATTTTTCAGCTAAATATAGCGGGTAACCCTAACCGCAAAATTTAGTGGAGAATGTTTTCCGCTAAAATTAGCGGGAACAATTTTCCGCTATATTTATCGGGAAATCTTTCCTCTAAATTCAGCGAGGCCGTTTATCTGCTCAATTTAGCGGAAAAATTTCTTCCTCCTCCTCCTCCTTCTCCTCGTGACGTCTCTCGTGAACCTCGTGATGTCGCGTGTGACGTCATTATGGAAACCTCCCATGATGCTGAAGTTATAAGGTGCTAGGGACAGACACGGACATGAAGGAGACACGACAGCGTTATTTTTTCCACTTGATGTCCGTGTCTGCCTCTCGCGCTTTATAATTAGCAATACGTAACCGAACGAAGGC
>JAZHYW010032130.1:0-11716 GCA_037355805.1 Ixodes ricinus | reverse complement strand
GCGTTCCGAAGGCTTTCAGCGCGGGCTTGGCTGGCAATTTGGCCATTTGGCGGTATGGCAGCGCGAAGTGGCTCCCGTTCTGAACTGATATTCACCCCGTGTTTGCTGTCGTTTGTGGTCAATGAAGTGTTATGCCGAATTAGTCTTTAATCGCGCAGCAAATGCAATGCGAGCCGCCCTGGCCGCCCGCTTCATACAGCCTATCCAACACGTGCTTTAGTGGCGCCCTCTCGAGCCGTCGACAGGGAGTGCGGCAGCCGTGAGCACTCGATGAGCTCACTACCCCTTTTCTAGTTCACGGCCACTCAAGCCAGGACCTACGACGTCATGAAGGAGGTTATTTTTTGCTTGTTTCTGTAATTCTAATTTGCCTATAACTTTAAAAATAAAGCGAAATTTGAGAAAAGAAAAGTTTCATTAAGTTACTACGTTCAGTGCGCTCAGGTTCGGTGCAAATTAAAAAAAAAAACAGTCAAAAGTTGTTGCAGGGTCCCATTTAAGAAGTAAAGTTTAGTCTAGGACACAAAAATTCAGCACGGTGATGCAGTTACCATATACTTCCTCTATCTGGGTCATTACGCTTAATTATTTTCACCCAAAGCTCTGCATTGTTTCCAATTAAAAAGGTGGAACTTGTCTGTATTTGTCCTTCCAAGGTTTTCATTTACTTAAATTAAAAGAAGTCTGAACAATGTTTACTTTCACACTTCGATTAAAAACTCACTGTTTTGCCTCAAAATAGGGTTCTAGATCGGCTCAAATCTTCCAACCAACCTTCCATATACTCAATTATATCCACAATAGAATGGCGCACCACACCACATTAATTGGCCCAGATGCTTGTGCAACTTTCTTTAGTTCACAATTCACATAAATGTACTAGTCGTGGACAGCTGTTAGCTAGTAACACCGGCAGCGCGCGGCGGTCTGATACCACCAGCGCCTCATAGCAGGCGCCGTCGAAACTCCGCGCATGCGCCGAGTAGCGGACTCGCTCTTCCACGTTTGCGAGCACACCCTCGCTTTGTCGTCTGCTGAGTGCGCAGAGCAGCGCGATGCCGCAGAAGCTGCTCGTCTGGTACGCATAGCTCTTGCGAACTGGTCTCAAACTCATTTTCAAATTGGCGATTTTTATTGGGGCAGATTGCAGAGTCATTACGGCATTAACCCTAGTGATACATTTTTTTGTCTTTTTGAGAAACAGGAGTTTCGCAATGCATTATTAACAATATGCGTTCGCAAACCAGTATGAGCTGCTAGCACGGTGTGATTACAGAGATAGACTGTTATACTCCGTTTCGACCTTAAGTCCGAGTGCAGCGTACGCTACAAAACAACAGACCCAATCAAATAGCGGCAAGAAGTGCAACAGTCACGGGAGTGTATCACCTGGGGACACAATAAGGTGCAAAAAGTGCTGCTTTATCGCTGCTTGGTGGAGCTCTATCGTCTCGGTAGCCTCCGCTCGCGCTCAGACCTACAAGTGAAACGGAGTAATAACTGCAAGTTCTGTCCCACAAAGAAATGTAGTCTACAGTGATACTACATTTAGTGGCGATGCATTATCCTTAGCCAGTGGAGTCAGGAATCAACCATGGATACCTCTTACTCGATGGTCCGCTGAACCGTGTTCAGGCAAAATTGGCGAGACGCTGTGGCGTCGTCTGCTTTGTGCCTCGCGAGACGACAAAACGAGTGTGCTCGCAGGCGGGAAGAGCGAGTCTCGCCGCACGGCGTATGCGCGGAGTTTCGGACGGCGCCGGTATCAGGCACTGGAATTATGGGACGCTACCGCTTCCGTGTTACAGCTAACAGTGTGCACGATACGTACAGGTTGAGAAGCTGAAAACAGAAGATCACCCCGTTATCACGTCGCTAGAAAACATTAAGTACCACGACAGAACTTCAAAATAAAATATTAACGATAAACTAGCGGATACCATAAGAACCCCGAAAAATCGCAGTGAGAATGCAATTGAATGAGGGCACAGGGTATTTTTAAAAAAAACGAAAGCAATCCGCGAAACCACAAAGGAGCAAGTCAGACACATGTGGTCGCTACCATCAAATATAAACAATAAAATGTTTAGATATTCACTTATCAGGTTCCCGAACAAATAACAAGTGTTCGAAAGGATGTTGCAGATAATATCTCACCTTTAAATCCGCCAACACGTCCAAATGACACGTCCATGGACACAGTTGCGAACTGCTCGTCTGCGACGCCATTGAAAAAATGGATTGACTCGGCCGGCCGGTTTTACGGTTTTACCAGTTTTACTTCAAAGCGCTGCTCATGAAAAGAAACCGAAACTATACTTGTGGTAGTTTCGATATAGTTTCCAGCATGTTTGAAAGATCAAGGAACGGAAGTAAACCCTGAGACAAGGAGAAATAAAATAACAGACAAGACAACTTGCCCTGTCCGTTATTTCATTTCTCCTTGTCTCAGGAGTATAGTCAAATGAATTTTTTTTTGGCGCGCGTCGTGTGTGTGTATGTGTGCGCGCGTATGTGTGCGCGTGTATGCGTCCGTGAACGCGAGTGTCCGTGTGCATGCCTCTGCGGATGCGCGTGCGTGCGTGCGTGGGTGTGGGCTCGTGTGTGTGCAGCGCTGGTGTGTGCACGCGTGCGTGCGTCTGTGTGCATGTGTGCGCGGGAGCGCGCGCGTGTATGTGTGCGTGCGTGTGGGTGTCTGCGTGTGAGTGTGCGTCTGTGTGTGTGTGTGTGTGCGCGCTTGCGCGCTGCGTTTGCGTGCGTGCGTCTGTGTCTGTGTGCTTTTCATTTTGCTAGCCCTGGACATTGGTGACCTAATTTTTTTTAGGGAGGGGGCGGGAGGGGGGGGGGGGGGCAAACCGTCCTGGTGCAGCGCTCAGGGGAGTGTCAGGCGGGCAGTGAAAGTCAAGGGGGGAGGGTGGGGGAGGGATGCGGATTTTGGGGGTATTGGGGGGGGGGGATTCCCCTGGCTACGCCACTGGCCCTTGAAGTAAAAAAAAAAAGTTGTTTGTGTAGGTAAAAAGCGGCAGAATATTTACAGTATCGGTCGGGTGTGCCTGCAAAAACTTTCATACTTCCTTTAAAAATAGACTGTAAAAAGAAAAAAAAATAATTTTCCTTCCTTTTCCCTTTGGGAACAAACTACCAACCTATGTCCAAAATCGCAAAAACAAATCTTTCAAATTTTTGCAGTGAAGAGAAAGGCATCGGCACGAGCGCGTGGCTTTAGAAAGTGCCTCTTATGAACGAAACAAAAGCATACTGCTGAGCAATGATCACGCGCCTCTCTGTGCCTTTGTCTTTACTACAGACATTTCTGAGATATATGGAGTATAATTAGAATTTCGAGCGCCTTTGGGATGATAGCATCAGTGTCACGAAACACTGTGACGTCATCGAGGCTGCACGCCATGCTCACGAAATCTCTTTCTATGTGGAAAGCATTTATGAAAATAAATATTCTTTGCATTTAAAAATATTTTTAAGGGCACACAAAGCATTTCAGGCATGCTGTGAATTAGAGTAGCTCGTCTTTATATTTACCCATATTCATTAATACACTTAATTTCGTTGTTAAAGTGCCAAAAATATTTATCTTGGAAAATGCGACGAAGCGATAGCATAAAAAACACAATCAATTTTGCACAGAAAACGCAAAAAAACAACAAATGAATACATACAGGCCGAGTTTGTACTAAGCGACGAAGGGATAGCACAAAATAACAATAAACTTTGCTAAAAAAACGCACAAATAAAAAAAATAAAGGCAGAGTTTGTACTAAAACAAAAGAAAGCGTCATTTCCAATCTCCCTTTCAAATCACGATTCCAGAGATACTAGTGTTTCTGAAGGCGGTTTTTTTCTACACCTGGTTTCCGAAACCGAAACCAAAAGTATTCAGAATTCAGAGTAGCACCAAAACCCTTTTGCACAAGAGCGGTCACTCAAAAAAACAAAACAAAAAAACTCGCAGGTGCGTTTAAAAAAAGAAAAAAAGAAAAGCCGCTGTCAATATGACGTGTAAAAGAAAAAGTAAAAACAAAAAAAGAAAAGAGCACCAAAAGTTTTGTGTCCACCACTTGCTCCTTAGTTCCAGATGGTCTAGCATACGCATTGGGACGCGCCGTCGCCGCCGTCGTCTGCATTCATTTCTACGTTTAAAGAAATTCCTTTACGGGTGTTTTTTTGTTTTTTTACGGGTACTTTGTCAAGAGTAACAAACGATATCTGGGAGACGCTGATGGACGCTGCGTCTAGCCAACGACCGTAGGTTGTGCACGGCTGCCGGACCACCTTCGGGAAACGCTAACCGCTGGTAAGCAAGTGTTTCTCTTTGAAAGGGATAGGATAGCGTGTTGGTTGACCATATTTGAAGGGATATCCATCTAGCCTTCGTTGTAGATTCCAAATTTGAAGTGAGACGCATGCCGAAATGACATCGACGAGCTTAGAGCATCGCCGCCGGGCGTGTCACGTCCGAATAGATCAACGCAGGGTCTCCAAACCCCGGCCCGCGGGCCAAATCAACTGTTGGCCAAATCCGGCCCGCGGAGGTCTTACGACCGGCCCGTGACTGACCGTGGTCCTTCGAATGAAGCCCGTCCCGTCGCCCGCTTCCAGCAAGTCCGCTGTTACCGGCGCCCACAGTAAAGAAACGGCGCCGCGCACCAACCGCGCAAACTAAGACACCACGAAGAACGAGAAGAGACTGCCTTTTGTAACGCAGGTCCTCTCGCCATATTATTCATTGGACATGGAAATCACCAGCAACACTATTCTTAGTCCCCTGATTCATATCTGTGTAACTAATTGTATGCTGCAATTCCTTTCTGTTGCAGCATATATTTTATGACAGCATAATATATGACTATTGCATGTTGTCAGCATCAGTTTTACCATTCTGATTAGTGTTGGGCAGTTTGTGAACATGCCAAAGTTCCTAGGCGCTTCGATTGATGAGTTTTATTTGTCCCAATAATTGTGTAATGCTATTCTTAGCTAAATTACATTTTAATATAAAGTAAATGTATTCATGATTGTCTTAGATTCTTTTTTCATGGCTACTCCAATCAATTTTGTATTTAAATGATTATATATGATATTTCTTTGCTGTTCCCTTATTTGTATTTACTTATTTATTTCCCGGCCCTCGAGACCGCGACAGATCCCCGATCCGGCCCCTTAGCCAAAAAGTTTGGAGACCCCTGGTCTAGAGTACCGTCCGACGGCACTCTTGCAGAGCGTTCAAGTGCCGTCCGATGGTACTCCACTCACGCGTTTAAGTGCCGTCCGGAAGTCTCGTATAAAACGAGTTCTCAAAACGAGTTTTTAGAAGCGGAGTGTAGCTTAGTGGTCAGATGACTGTCTCATAATAGCCGCGTCCCACTAGAGCGACAGACAGCAACAAACGACAGCGATACACGACAACGAGCCATAAACGACACCGACAGGCAGCCTGTTTGTCGGAGTCCGCCGTCCCACCTGCGGGACGACGGGGGCAAGGAAACTTGTTTCCTAGTGGGACTGGAGTTGTCAACAAAACACTCCAAAATACACAGACAAACAGAGTCTGGCGACGCGGTTTTCGTGTTTTGCTCTTTGGGCATAAAATGTGCCGACAAACACGGTGAAAGTGAAGACGATTACTTTATTTCTTGATTAAAGCTTCCGCTTCTCTTCATTTACCGTTGGCGACTTTCCGCAAACAGTCGTGACAATCGACACCAAACTCTTTCCGAACTAGAATACCCGAATCGTTCCTTTTTTGGGCCGTTCGAGGCATTCTAGGCTAGCGCCATGGAATTTCACGCCGATTTTGAGGACGTTTTAACTTCATATTCGAATGATCGAGGGCAGGCGTTTTTTAGTGGACAATACAGCATACCTGATTATCACAGAACGTGATGACAAGTCTCTCGTCTGCCGGAATGGCTTGCCGCGGAACGTCGTGTCCTACTTCGTGGTGAGCGGTCTTACTCTGGTCAGTCCTTGCACATGGGTGTATCCATCCTGATGCAGGGGCGTAGACTTCAGCGTCTTGAAGCACCACCTCGCGCACCAAGTCTTCGCGAGCAAAACCAGCCACAGCAAATTCTCTTTTGCAACACGACCGCCCGGCGGCAGTCAGCAAGCCGCGCACACAACCACTACGTGCAATCGAGGGACCGGAACTGCAGGAACGACGAGTGCCCGCCAAGGGCTTCTCGTTCCGGGAGGAAGGGTGGGAAGGGAGGCAACAGAAGGAATAAGCGGGCGAGGAGAATAAGTTTGTCTCCGAGAGATGTTCCTCAGTGGGACTGCTTGCTGCGCTTCAAGTCCAACGACAGACAAGAACTCGTCTGTCGTCGATCGCTTGTCGGCGATTGTCGCGGGTGTTGGTCGTTGCAGTGGGACAGCATCGGCGACACAGAACTTTGTGGTGTCGTCAGACAAAAACCGGTGTTTGTCGCTCTAGTGGAACGAGGCTATTCTGCGACTCCAACTAACTATATGTGGCGCCACTCATTTTCCAAAATGGCGGCTTTAGTGAGGGTCGGAGATGCGGGCCGCTGTTGAGCCTGTCTAGTGTGCTGGCTTCACTGAGCGACACAAATTATTTCTGGTAATACGAGGAAGTTATTGTGTTATGAGAGCAGGTCACCTCTTCACCCTGAAAACAAGATCGGTGTTTAGCGGAATATTTACGTAAGGATCCGCGTTTTAATAATGGAGCGAAACCGAAACTAACCTTTTTTTTGGATTTACTTTCTCGATATAGGTCTTAATTTCGGATTTTTTCATAACTCAAGGTGTGTCTCGCATCGTAATTATTTAGTTAGAGAGGTTGTTCGGGGAAACTTTATTTTGTGACTTACATGTTTGATCCAGGCTGATATCTGTAGTTGTTGTAATTGTTGAAAAAGTCAGCGCTGATATTTTTGCGTTCTCACTGCCTCTTTCTCGCTCAGATAATTGTCATGGGAAATAATGAACTGCGGGCCTTTTAATGGATGTTTGGGTATTTAGATGATAAATTGGTTTAACATTATTCCCAGCACAAGATAATAAAATAATTCCAATTTTTACGATATGTCCACAAAACGTATAAATTAATAAACGCTGTTCTCACTGCAACAACCCAAAGACTCAATCCGAGTCATACAGCTGAAGTGTGTGTGTGTTCTTTTTAGCAACACGTGACGCTTAAAAATTTATATTATATCCAGTGTTTGACTGTTTGTCTATCTTGATAACGATGTCAGTTTTTTCATATGCTAAAAAGAAAACAAAATTATACCTTTCTCGAGAGACTATGATGTTTAAATGGCATATTTCCGTGATCTTGGCGTTAATTGGGGGCATACATTGCCGTGATTTGTATTCATAATAATAATAATATTAAAATTCAGATATTTTATACGTAATTTTTTAAGCTCTAATATAATTTGTTGCTTATTATCTAATTTCAAACACGCAAACGAATATGACAATCGAAGGTGTGCTCATTATCATCACTGGTGCCAATTGCAGCATTTTTAATTACCAAGTAATAAAAATAGTCTAAAATCAATGAAAACATTCTAGCTGATGGGAGAAATCCATGTAAAATTATATTATTGTGGGTAAAGTATATTTGACTATCAAAATTGCGACTTTTGACCATGAACAAAACGTCCAGGATCACCGCCAATATTTTTCCAAACAAAATTCCCAAAAATAAAAGAAAACAATTTTTTTTAATTACTAATTTTTTATAAACATATAGTTGCTTTCATTTTTACTAGTGATGGACCGAATCTGCCGAACTTCTGATTCGGCAAAGTTCGGCAAATGCCGAACTTTTGAAGGAAAGTTCAGCAAAGATTCGGCGAAAATTCGGCAAATGTCTGCGCATGCGCGAGAACGCGACGGGACCAAAGGGCCCGTGAATTGCAAATGGACGCCGTGTAGTCGTGCGGTTACTATCGTGCAGTGCACGGTGGTGCAGCGTAATTCAACCAACTCAAGCTCGTTGTGTACAATCAGTGGTTACGGCGAGGTGTGGAGTGAGTAGGCAACACGGTAACTTGGTTTGTGAGCGAGTGTGGTTCTCTTTAATATTTTGTGCCTCAAGGATAGAAAATCTACCAGTAATTTACGCAGTCCACTGCGCAAATAACAAATGATGCGGTCCATTCTGGATGACGTGATTTTAATTTGACATTTCCAGTGATGCAACGAGGTAGTTGAAACATTGGCCGACAATTACTTTAAAGATGTTAGCTTGGCCCAGCTCGTTTGTCTACTTATTTGTCTTGCCTCGGCGGGATCTGTAATGGATCCTGAATGCGTGACTTTTCGCGAGCGCGCGGTGCGAGCGCCACGGGCTATGGCACGGGGTTGCGGGCCCAGCTTGTTTACGCTTCGCGAGAGCGAGAACTGATCTTTGCCGATAGCGCCTGCCTGGGAACAAGAAACCGCTCGTGTCTGTGTGGAAAGAAACCGCTCCGAACAGAACGATCGGAGGCACGCCACGAACGGCACGCAAAAGGACCTCACCATGTAATCAGAAGTTAACCACAGTAATAATAAACGTTATTTCATTTTTTTCTCAAATCAACGTCGCATTATTAAATAACGGAACGTCAGCACCCGGCCACGGCTGACAAAGCACTCCTCGCAATTATAACAATTCTGTTTTCGGCTCAGAAGTAGTGTGTGCCGATGTGCTGCGCACTCTGCGCGAGTGTGTGGGCCGCCCTTAATTTGCGAGTTCAATGGCCATATTTTGTCCTTCCTGTATTATTTGTTCGTTCGCGTCTAAAACGTCAAACTGTTGTGTTTTGCGTCTATGCATTAACTCGCGGAAAGTTGGCTGGCAGGCGCCTCATCGTGCGGGTTTGTAACCTTTCTGCCAGCCGCGCACGCTTCCCGTATTCTACTATCTTTGTACAAATAAAGATTGATTGAATGATAGATTGCTTCTTCAACTAGCGTTATTTCGCGAGTTTTCTGTATCTGCATAAAACTAAACACGGAACTATAATGCTCGACGTTGCACATCCTATCTTCCTAAACGTTCATGTGAATCTCTAACACCAGAAACTGCCATTTTAAAGGTTAAAAACGAACCGTTGCTACATATGGGACGCACACTTTATGCAAAGCTGACGTCAAGTCACTCAAATCGAAAAACATGCATATTTACAATAATAATATTATATTTTCTGGTAAAGGCTCAGCAACCGTTGCATTCGGGTTTTGCGCACAGAACGGTGAGTCAGGACCCAGCGTTATTGCCCTCATTTTTACATTGCACACACACACATGCAGGCCTGCGCTGATGATGCCTCAAAACCGAAACTCTCGTAGCGGGATTCGTGACTGCCACCGCTACTACCCAACCTCGTTGTCACGCCCCTTCTGCTAGAAGTCACTATAAAATTGCCAGTAAACACACAAAAAACGCACCGATACAATTATCTTGTAGAATATCACCTTATATGCATTACATGTTGCATTTAAGAGAAGATGCGAGTCGAAAAACGGCAATTTTTTTCGAAAAAGTGATTTTGCTTTTTTTAGTGTTCTGCTATCTTTAAACCTTCCTCTATTGCGTGTAAAAAAATCAAGACCGGATATCATCGCGAAATTAGTCTAATATAAGTTTGAAGCCCGTCTCGCGATGGAAAACAGCGCAAATCTGAGCTATTTTCGAGCGCGTAATTCTTCGAATCGCGGCGTCGCCTGCCATCGCGTTTATTTTGGCGCGTAGGCCTAGCCGTTTTCTCTCCGAAACTGTCGTCAATAGTTTTGTATTCCGGTTGTAAATAATAAAAATAAATGTTTTCTCCCGCTGCAAACGCGCGTCGCCACTGGACTTTTAAATCACGTGATGCGATTGTGGCCCCGCCACTGGCCAAGAGCAACATGCTGCGCGGCGAAGTTTGCTTGCGGTTCTGGCGTCGCACTGCTCCAGATACCAGAACCAACGGCTCGTTCGATCATTCTGCTTTCTTTGCGATGGGCGTCGACGGAAAACGCGACTTTCAAGCTTGGAAGTTTCGGACGACACACAAGTTCAAAGGAAGTCGCGAAAAGGGCAACCGGAAAGCTTCAAAGAAGAAAAATTCATCCGCGGCAGCTAACCCTAACCTCGGTCGGGGCGGCGCGGCGACGCTTTCGAGTCCGATCGCTCGAGTTTCATCGGCAGCGCTGACGAGCTGGTTAGTGCATCGGAAAAGAAGATGTTTGAAAATGGAGAGGGAGCTGCAGATGAGCGTGCAAGTACTGCGATCGGCGGGATGGAAGCTCTCGTCAGTGGCGCGGCATGCTCGACTTGCGGAAAGTGCGAACTCGCCGTCCAGGAATCGGCCGCTGACGCGAAAGGGACTGGCATCTTTTCTGGAGCTGTGCTATGCAGCGGGGGAATTCTAGTTTGGTGCTCAGGCTCTGACACTTGGAACTATATGACCACCGGTTTTGTGTGGTTTGAGTGAGAATTTAGGTATGTCACATAAAGCTAAACTTTCATTTGCGTTTTCTCAAATTGGTATTTTTTGTCTGTTTTCAGAGTTTGTGCACACAATTTTACCGTTTGTAGTTACTGTATCGCAACCAAATTATGCGTACAGCTGTTCCTAGTGATGTATAGAGTGTGCAAATCTTGCTAGTTATTCGATTGGCACCACTTAATTTTTATAAGAAAATATAAAACTAAAAAGTGAAACATAAAAAGTGACGACTCAATAGTTCACAATTTTTGTTTTCTCTCCAGGCGTAGATATTTTTTTTTCAGGTGGATTTGCACACTCTACTGTTCACAAGGAAGCAACCAGGCTATTTTAGGATGCTCTTCTTTAAGTAAATTTGGGAAAAAAGGGTGCACAAAAAAGGCATTTTATATGCCTTCACCGTGCACAGATATTTCACCAAGGCAGAAAATTGACTACATATATGACAAGAGGAGCTCAATATGTACTAGCTGTGCAAATTTCAGCCCCCTAGCTTCAAAATTAGAAAAAAAAATGTTCTCGAGGAGCATCTCCCCTTAAGTTAAGAAAAACAACAAAAAACCTTTTTTTGCCAGAAAAATCTAAATTTCGACGTTAAGTCTGGTAACAATGTATTTTTGCCGAATCTTTGCCGAATCTCTGGAAAATCTTGGCAAAAGTTCGGCTTTGCCGAATCCCGAGATTCGGCGCCGAACTTCGATTCGGCAAAAGTTCAGCCCATCACTAATTTTTACGCTCCGTCGTTTTGCCAATCTCAGCCGTTCCAGTTCGAAGGAACGATACCTGCTTGCATGTCTGCTCACTGCAGCGTGTTTCGTGGGCGTTGGAAGCCGCTGAATCTGTAATGAGTTTTAGTATTGCGTAAACGAGCGAACGCAAGAGCTGTGTTTGCGCTAGCTTCGCGTATTCCACACTGCGCGTGCGCGGAGCCAAAATTGCGGTCTTGGATACCGCATGGCGATAAGGCGCATGCACAACGGGGGCACGCCAACTCGAACGCAATCGCACACCGCTTGCGTTTGTTTCTATGCGCAATACTAAAACTCTCCAGTAGAGTACAATCCGATACCGGCTGCAGCACTACTTTGGGACAGTGAAGAGTGTTGTTTGCATTCAGAAACGACATTTCGCGTGCCATGATCGCGCTCAGTTTCGCCGTGCCCGCTGAGCAGAACTGGGGGACCCTCACTAGAGCGCTTCCCGTTTTTCGCCGCGGGAGGGCGAGCGCCGAGCTGGAGGTGCGAATA
>JAZHYW010032125.1:0-12430 GCA_037355805.1 Ixodes ricinus | reverse complement strand
CGTAGCAGATGCCAGTGTTGTACAGAACGGCGTTCCTGGAAAGCGTTCCTTTCAGGAGGAACGAAGGAACACCGCCGTTCCATTTTGCATCGGTGGAACTGGAACGGGAACGCGTTACATTTTTACTGGAATGGAAAGAGTAACGGCGTTCCTTTTTTCGTCCAGTGGGGTAATTATTTTATTTCTAACAGGGAACTTTTGAAAGTACAAAAACAATATTTTTACGAAGTGTAGGATCTCGTATACTTTTTGGCTACTAATCTTACGGATTATTTTGTGTGGTCCTCGCTTGCTAACAGGTTCGGGTGCAGGAGAACTGTTGGACATTGATTCTTTTTTGAGTGCCCGAAACTGCGGTACACAAAGCAAAACTTTTAGTCGTAGGAAAAGACAAAGAAAGAGGGTCGTTTCAAACTCGGCCACTTTCTTTGGTCCCACGAATCCTTATGCACCCAGAAATCTAAGGCCGACTACAGCCATTTCTCAACTTCATAACGAGACCTACAGTAACAACAAAATCACAGGTTGCCAGACATCGAACGCACCCTTGTATCCCGAACATTAATCACTTAAAAATACAAAAAAAACTTTATTCCTTTTTTGTCTCTTACCTTCAAACTGAACAACAAATTCAGCCTTCACAAAGAAGTATTTGTAGTTTTCAGGACTGACCTTCCAAAAGCCCTACACTCTCCTTCACTTGGTCGTCTTGCGGACAGCAACATCGAGAAGCAACTTTAAGTTCTAACAAGGGACTTTGTTCAAATGAAACGTCTGAGGTTGTTGTAAAATGCTCGTGCAATGTGGGGTAGAAGTACATTCGGCTCGTCTGAATCGTCCACTACAAACATGAATATGGTTAAAAGCTGAGATTTTTAACTTAAATATATCCACAAATGAAACCCTGCTTCCGCATGTTTTATTCTCCTGGTGCCTTTCCATCACGACATACAAACTCGTATACTGCCTAATATTGGGATATAAAAAAAGCTCTGCTTGATTTAACTAAATATGGTAATCAGCAAAATACAAATGTAACGTAAGTAACGATACGTTCCATTTTTTGAACTGTAACGGGAACGAGTTCCTTTTTCACAGATGGAACTTGTAACGGGAACGCGTTCCGAAAATCAGAAAAAACAAGGAACGAGCTTTCATTCTTTTTTTTGAGGAACGTGTACAACACTGGCTGTTGCCCGCCACCCCACCGCTGGCATCGGCTATTATCACTGGCGTTAACAACGCCGTCGAGGCAAAGCGGCGGTGCGGTTCGGCCATCTTAGTTTTGGGTAACAACGGCAGGACGGCAGTTTGTGCGCCCACTTTCATAATGAGTACGACGAAACAAAAGCAGTTGTCTCTCAGGCAAGCCCAAAATACTTCAGCATCTGGAAAACGGTTGAAGGCAAATGGACTTAGCGAAGGACTATGGGATTCCACCGTCGACGTTCTCAACGATAGTGCAGCAAAAGTCGAAGCTTGAAGGAGAGACTGCATTCAATCCCAACAGGAAACAACTTTGCGCGGGATATTTCAGGCCAGTGCTCGATGCCATTGCAGTATGGCTTCGTAACAGCAGCAAGCTGTCCCAGGGGAAGTTCCAAAAAGCATAGACTCTCTGGACAGCTTTGTTACTTCATGCGCTTTACGAGCGCTGGTGCAAGTGAAAATTGCAGATATTAATTTTTTCGAAATGAGAAGGGCAGCAACGTAACTGTTATGGGCTTTGTATATATCGATGTACATGACTCCATAAATAGTGTTTCACACTTTTCACTCAATGTATGATGTGCCCTATGCTGTTCCATATTCCAGTGAATATATTCAGTTTAGTGAACTTCAAGTTAAGTGTACTATTTCCTTGGGTCCTATTAAGTTCGCTCAAGTAAGAGTTTACTCTATACAAATACACAATTTAGCGAGCCTAACCTGGGTTAAAAAAAAGTCCCACATTGTACCCAAACCGAGCGAAGCACGTGAGAAATTATGTGATGTTCCTGTGTCGCAAACCGCCAGACCGAAACCGAAACTAATTAAAGACCGTTGGCAGATGGAGGCGCCATCTGTGAGATGCTGTCACAAACAGCGGCATTCTGTCTGCTGCTTCTCACGGACAGCGTCCTCTCATAGTCAAAAAAAGTTTTCCACTTCTATTTTTTATTCCGGTAATGGTAAGTGTTGAAACTTAACTTGCTTGAACGGCTGGGGCTCTGTACTGACGGAGTTTGAGCTTTCTCCAATGTCTAATTTATTTTTGCGGTGCGAAAAACAGGGTTCGAGTTTTTCATGGACATCCTATACAATAAGCTATTGCACCCTTTTCCTTGTTAAAATTTCTCGTTGTTAGGGTTGTTTTACTTATTATATGGTGTGTCTCTCTCCATGATATAAACTACAGTGCAGTCTGAATATTTGTGCTAGGTGCCACCCTGACCAGGCTGAAGCTGACATGATTGGCAAGCATCATAACGTGAGTTTAGTGAAATGACAGCATATATTGACTACTGTGTGGATGTTCGTGCTTTGTGGCAGTCATACGATAACAGTTTTTAGAGGACACCTGCCTTGACTCACTTGTGTTGATGGAAGGTTGCCCTGTTATTTCAGCAAGAACTATTATTTATTTTTATTAATTTGGGGAGCTCGTGGGCCATTACAGGGAGTAACTTTGTACAGCATCCTTGTATAAGGGCTATACCATATTTGCTGTTGTGCTTCCTGTTGGAGGATATTGTCTTATTTGCATTGCATTCCAAATCTCACTTTTTAATTACTTCAATAATACTTAGTAGCTGGCATTTGATGTCAGCTTCTGCCACATCAACCCATGACCTTTGATTGTGTGCCAAACACACCACTAAATAAAAATGGCTTCATTATTACGTTAGGTTCCTCCATTGCATAGGATATGGGAATCCCAGCATTTCCATTCTCCAGCTTATAATGTAATATTCACAATTTTGAATTATGTTAATTTTATAAACCTCCAAAGCACCCATTAACTGATCAATTATTTAAATAAATGTCAACTGTTAACCGGTTGCAAGTTTGTAATTAATGCACAGTCCCACCCTGCATTACTGTTTGTGTATATCAGGAAATGTTGAGTAAACATACAGGTTATTTCATAACAACTTTTTATGTCTGACCCATTATATTCAGTGTTTTCTAGAAAAGTTTGAAGTTATATAAGAGAGTGCTCATCTTAAAATTAAGCCATACCACTGGACAGGCATGTAGCCAGGATTTTGTTTTGGGGGGGGGGGCACCCATGACAAAATGCTGTATGAGGGGAGGGGGAGAGGAGGTCCCAGCAAAATGGAAGATTTCGGGGGGGCCCGGGCCCCATGGGCCCCCCCCTTCCTGGCTACGTCCCTGCCACTGGATGTACACTAGTGTGTGACTGATACATATGTTCCCAGCAAAAGGAAAGGATGCATTTAAGAAGGACAAACCATTTGCTTTGCTGTTTGTTTTGTCTTCTTTTAGGTGCATGGGTGTTTACGTCTAAAAGTGTTAGATTGAAATTTGCTGCAGGACTGGTTTCCCTGACTCAGCTTGTTTGTCTGGCAGCTTGCAACCTATGGGAACCTGAGGAACTGCATTGAAAGAGTGAAGGGGACGTCCATGCAGCACTTCTTCGAGGATGGCGCCTTGAAGAAGGGAGAACTGCACCTAAAGTGAATGCCATGGCAGGTGGGTCATTACAGTGAACCCCTAGCACAGACAATCCCAAACAAAATAATTATTAACAAATGGGTTAGGAACAAAGAATGGAAATATGGACAAAGAGGTGGAGGTGAACACACCATAGCACTGTGTTGTATCCGTCTCTTCTCTTGTGTCCTTTGCACGTTTTTTTGTTTTTGTATTAAATCAGTGGTTCTCAAATAGGGGTTTGCGGATCCTTTGGGGTCTGCGAAGGCATTCTAGGGGTCCGTGAAGCCCTGCCTCGTCAGTCAAGCCCGGCACTAAAAGTTGTCTGTTATCCGATTGAGAAAAAAACATTCCAATTTTCGGGTGAGTTTTCTCTTGTGTATGTCAATGAGAGAAATCTACTTCACACCAGCCCTTAGTTATATGCACTTATTAAATTATTCTCATAATTAAGCTATACTTTTCCCTTCCCCTCACCACGAACAGGGTCCTCCATCATCTCCGCCGATCCACAAGGGGTCCGCAAGACATCAATGGTTGAGAACCACTGTCTTAAATGATGGTTTATCATTTAGTCAGTATCAACACTAGTGATCAAAAGTATGTTCTCAATCATTCCCATGAATTAACTGTGTGCTTGCAATTTAATCACGAACATTGTTTATGCCTGTGCCTAGAAATTTAACTCTTACAGTAATCTATTAAAGGGACACTGATAGAGTATTTATGCTTGTTGAGGTTTTTGTTTGAACATGACCTACAAGATTCCACTACCCAGAACATAACTTGCGGATCCAAATTTGTTTTCTCTCTGCTCGAAAACAGCCAGTCGAGAATAGACGGATGGATGGATGGATGAATACGGCTGAGCCCTTTGGATCGGGCGGTAGCTTACGCCACCTAGCCATTTTGTCTTACCATTTAAGCTTAGAATATTTAAATGTGAAAACTATATTCACTCCGCACTGAAAAGAAAGTGATGCTATAAAACCCCCTTGCCATCAGTTAATAAGAAAATACCTAGTTTTCTCGTGCTTTCTGCCACCATTCACTTAATCTTTGCTTGGTAATCTCTACTGTCTTGAAATCCACTTTTCCTTCGCTGTCTCTAAAACCCAATGACTGTATTAAATCTATGTTGTCTTCGGTAGGCATAGGGTGAAGCCCTTTACAGTAGAGTATCAAGTGCTCAGCCGTCTCGTCCACCTCTCCACAAGCAGCGCACACTGTGTCCATTTCCTGGTACTTCGCTCTGTTTGTTCTGGTTCGCAAAACACCTGTCCTTGCCTCAAACAACAATGAGCTTCCCCTAGAATTGTCATAAATGCTTTCTTTGGCAATAACTGTCTTGTTTAGTCTATAGCTTTCCAGAGCCGTCTTTGTCTGCATTCCCTCTAGCCACCGATCTCTTTCTGTGGCCTTAACTTTCTTCTTAACGGAGACCTGCTCTTCCGTAACCCCACTATAGCCTAAAAACTTACCTCTTAATTTCCTAGTGCGCTGTCTCCACTTTGTGTCTATACTCCTCATGTATAAAAAGCTGAAAACCTTTCGTGCCCATTGCTCCCCATCCATTTGCCTCAACCGATCCTCAAATTCTATCTTGCTCGCAGCTTCCCTGTCCTCAAATGACGCCCATCCCATGTCTCCTTGCACTCCCTGGTTTAGTGTTTTGCAATGTGCCCCCGAAGCCAGCCTACCTACTCCGCGCTGTTTTATTTCTAGTCTTGCATGCACTTCGGATTTCATGCATAGCACTGCGTTTCCAAAAGTCAAACCAGGAACCATGACCCCTTTCCAAATCTCTCTCACCACCTCATGCCTGTTGTAATTCCAAAGTGCTCTATTTTTCATTACAGCTGCATTTCTGTTGCCCTTACCTATTATATACTTTTCATGCTCACTGAGATATTCTGCACCATCACATATCCATACTCCTAGATACTTGTATTTACTAGCTCTCTCCACTGTAATATTCCGTATCTTCAGCCTCTCGACTTCATCATCGTTAAAAATCATGACTGCTGATTTTTCACTACTGAATTCTAAACCTAATTCCTCCCCTTCCCTACCACAGATGCTCATTAATTCCTGCAAATCTATCCTGTTGTTAGCCATTAGTATGATATCATCCACATACATCAATACCGGTAAGGATTGCTGAATTTTTTGGCCTACCTTACTGTACGAAAGGTTCAATCCAAGCCCACTCTTCTCTAGTCTATCCTCCAATCCTCTCAGATACAACATAAACAGCAAAGACCTTATTCATTATTAGCACCATCTCTCGGCGGCCACGGGTACTATTAGAGGCACGGCGCCATCTTTGAGGCTTCTCCACCGTCCCCGTCGCCCGCCGCCCGCCCCAGTACGAACCCCTCTCCCCGCGTAGCGTTTGTGCATGTTCTTGCGCGTTTTTTTTCGTTTTTGTTTTGTATATTGATGGTGTCAGCCGCTCCAGAATAAGTTAGGAATATTAAGCGCAAGTTTGTTTTCGGTGGTTTCACTAAGAATCTTCTTTTATAAAAATGAGCTTCATTCCAGCACCAGAGCAGGCCGACTCGCGCATTTGTTTTAGAATCGTGCGTAAACTTCCCTGACCAGCTGATTATGCCAGTTCGCACAAGGACGGTTTGTATGATATAATAGCAGGGCCGTGAGCCCCTGTGTGACATTTTGTTTTTATTGGGCATTCGCCGCTGCGGGTCTAAAGTATGCGAGCATTTCTTCATCCAGTGCGCCTTGACACAGCGTGTGCTGACCCGAATTGCAGAGTTCTGGTTGTAGCGATATGAGTGGCTTTTGTGGAAAAGTTCCCGAAAGGAGGGGACCCAAAAAGCGCGGTACCGGGTTTTCGTGACGCAGCGCGGCATACATTTGAGCTTAAGTAACATTTTTTGTTGCTCGTGGTACAGATATTGGGTAGGGTAAAACTAAATTAACCCTTGTTTAAAAAATTTCTAAATATCTGGCTGTCTGAAGTGAAGACAAGCCTCGTTAAAATTTTCTTCCAAGTTCAAAAGAGGAAAACGAAGTTCAGTCCTAGAAATGATGAGCAAGAAGTGAACACTGAAAGGTGGGTGGTACACCGGCAGCATGGTTGGCCAGCATGTAAGAACTATATATAACACCATCATAAATGAAAAAACCTGTCATTCGGCTCCAGTGAAAATATACCTATTAGTAAATTATCCAAGCATCGAGGAGAATGCTGGAAGTGTAATCCTACGATCCGCGTGCGCTGGATTCGAAGTAAATAATCATAATGCTTTGATGAACGCGCGTGCAAGACAAAATTTGTTTTAGGCTTTTTGCTTTAGAACAGTTGCAACTGCAGACGCCAGCACGTGCAGCGCGTGTAACTACACTCGTAGCATGCACCTCGGTGCTTGGGAAATTTAGCAAAAGCCTTTTGTGTGCTATCAATACCTGGCCGATTGAGTCAAAGCAATCCACTTTCCAAAGACGTTGCCATGCCGACAATTATCGCGTTCATTTAGGCTTAGGAATGGCCAGAATCGAAGGACAATCTAAACAATGCGGCAAGGTCATTGCTCATGCTTTGCGATTTAAGTGAGGTAAAGCAAAGCGAAAGCCTCCTGCACCGTTTATTGCTGACTAACGTGCCCGATATTGCAGCTACGATGACATATTAGTTCCGAAGCGAGCGGCGCTCACCGACCGGGGCACCGCCATGTTTCCCCGCCGTCCTTACTCTGCCGGTCACGTGACCTAAAATTCCCCCTCGTAGGGAAATGCGGTTAACTTCTAACCGCGGTTAGAGTGAACCAGCTTCGAGCAAATGGGCCCTGGTAGCGCGGTCCCATAGCTTAGCGCGCTTTTCAATTTCATGCTTACTCTCAATAGAATAGGAGCAGTGCTTATTAAAGTGGTTGCTTGCAGTACTGGCTACAAATAAAGAAAAAAGTCTCCCGCAGCGCGAACCCGATCTGTTGGGAAGCGAGCAAGCGCGACTGTTGAACTTGCCAACAGGTCCACGTTAGCAGTCAAGAGGCCGCTTTTATGCTTTCGACTACATCTCGAAAATGTTTGTCGAAGTGAGAGTGTCGCGTGAAAATAATGATACAGTGTAAAGTAAACTAGCGTTCACCTTTGCTTTTTAGCACCCTTTGTCTTTATCATTCATGTGCAAAACGAAGTTGTTACGTCGCCTAGCTCTTCTGCACTTTGCATCAGCCTTCAATCGGGTGTAAACGACCTACTTGATACTTGAGCAAGAACCTTGCCGTTGCTCTGCTCGAGCGAAGCTATATATACGATGCTAGCCATCATCAAACTCCCAAAAAATCACTAAAAATAATAGATGCTCGCTGATGTTACATACAAATATCATGAGCCCTTCATGCCATTATGGAAAGTGTCATATGTTAAATAAAGAAAAGAATGTTTAGGATCCCTGTAAAACCACTTAACACTAAAGCACGGGTGCTCTTTTTAGGAGCATGACTAGAACAGAAAAGCGCTACGGCTATTCAAACGTTTGCTATAATACCCTTAACGTGAAAAGAAAAACAATACGATCCCAATCTTTACATCGATTGTTTTTCATTTTACTTCCTCTTGGAATACGTAGTGGAACAGAGCAGTCGTGCGGTCGCTGCGCGCCGTTTCACACACGGCAAACGGCCACGGCGCTTTGCCAGTCGCCTCTAAGATGGCGTCGGGAGGAAGGTTGGCGCCACGTCCGACAGATGGCGGGCGAATCTGAATAAGGTCGATTGGTTGCTTGCAATCGCACTCACTCTCTTTTTTATGGTCATGTAGGGTTCAAACTATGTGTACCAAATATATTCAAAGTCATGCATCATCTAAGGCACACATGCAATATTAAATAGAGAAAAGAAGAATAAGAACCCCATTTTTGTGGTCTCCAAAAACCTGCAAAAACGCTGATTGAAAAAAATATTCTGCACAGATCACAGGAAGTACTTGTACATATCATTTTCAGTATAGCGACGTACCATGGGCTGGACGATACGATGGTGACACACAATGCACCAACGTTTGCGACGGATGTGGAGCCTTTACTTCGGAACGGTCGTTTGTGATACCGGCCAATTGATCTTGAAGCGCAGACATCGAGCGGAAGGGTTATAAGTACAGGGTGGAAGCACTGCGCCAATTGCGCCACCGTGCGCCAATTTACTTTCCTGCGCCAGCCTGCTCCAAAACGCCAATTTCAGCTTGTTTTTTTTTTAATTTAGCGGAAAACGGTCGGCCACTGGCCACCATGTGGTGTGTACTTTTGTTTAGGCGTCAGTGCGGGTGACTCGTACCAACTCGACTGGGGCTCCGAACCACGTGTAACCGCAGGGCGAGGCGTCGATTTTAGTTCATCGAGAGTGAGATGTCGATTTTGACTTCAAAGAGCTTGATATACGAACACATCGGTTTGGTTTCGGGCATAGTTGGTTGGCGCGGTTGAAGCGAGTATGCAGTTGCCCGTGGTCCCGATTTGCCGTGACCGTGGGCGTTGGTGTCTCGGCACCGGTGGGCTACCTCGGCCATCAACATGAGCAGAAGTAATTGGTCTTTACTAGCTTTACCTGTTATTTGGTAGCGTACCATATTTTGACGCTTAGCCGTTAAGAAACACGTACTATGTTAGTTACGTTTGTTCTTCTTTGCGAACGCAGTTAAGAAACACGCGCTATGTTAGTTTCGTCTGTTTTCCTTTGCGAGCGCATGCACATGCGTCAACATGAGGTAAAAATAAGTGGTCTTTACTAGATTTACCTGTTATTTGGTAGCGTACCATATTTGGACGCTTAGCCATGAAGAATCGCGAGCACAGGCACATGCGTTCTATTAGTGGCTGTGATATTTTTAAGACAATATATTTTTCCACCTAAAGTAATATAGATATAGCTTTGCATGTTAACTTGGGTGTAGGGATTACTGTATTTTATGAACAGGGATTAAGAACATTTGTATTTAATGAAAACAGGTCAGCAAGGACTGCTTTATTTTGAAACATGTTGTGGTACCTTAATTTTTTTATGGGGACACGCAATGCACAACAGTTTATGGAGTACATAAGGTTGCGTTGCTCTTCTAGTCGACGCTTAAAGCTGCATATGTACGAGTGACTGTGGTATTCTAAAGATAGAAAATGCACAGTTTATTTTGCATCTGAATTTTTGTCAAATGTGAATAGCCTTGTATTTTGTTACTAAACTTGATATAGGGCTTTTTAAGCAGTGATTGAACATGTGTATTCTTTATTAAACAAAAACTGTAGTCAGCAAAGGTAGTTTATCTGACACCTTGCAGTGGTTTAGTTTTCTGGATACATGTTTACAATTGGTCTATTAAATAGACGGTTTTGTACTGGCGTGGCTCAAGTTGTGCTTTTATTGTCGGGGCCTCCCATATCAAGTCTATCATGACGCTGTTGCTGCCGGAATTGTTCTCAAAGCCTTTCCTTTGCATAAATTGCCAATATTCCATATTTCAATGCAATAGAAATAGAAAGGTATGTACGTATGTTGCTTGAAAATTATTTTGGAATGTGCATGCATATATTTTTGCTACATTTTCACATTTAGCAACAACAAATCACCTTTAGACACCTGTTTGACCTCCGTGACCTGCTCCAAAACCTACTTCTGCGGCTACAAAACTTACTTTTGCTGCTCCCGAGCTGCTCTAAAGCGAGCCTTTTACTGCTCCAAAACTGCTCCAAAGTGGGACTTTTGCTGCTCCCAGCCCTGCTACAAAAGGCTCTAGCCCGCTTCCACCCCTGTAAGTGTGAAACAAACAATTGCACGACAAACGGTGCACGCAAATTCGTCGTTGTCGTCTGTTTCCCACACTGGAGAAGCAGAGGACAAAAAGTGTGGTCGGGTGTTGCCACATTATTTCCGGCCATGAGCTTCAGTGCTCTTCTTTCACTTTCGCTTTTGAACTGCAGAGTTCGATATTATTGATTGATTGATTTGAGTTTTATGGCGCAAGAGCTACCAGGGCCAAAATGCGCCAAGTGCATAAACTATTGCAGAAACAAGGGTTGAAGAAACAGAGCTATAGTAGCTGATGATTTAATAAGACTATGAACATGAGTCGTGTATCACATAAACATGAGTTCAGGGCATAAAAAATTACTATGTCTATGAATTTTAAGATTACACTGACCATAATTTACAACATTCTAAAATATCTACAATGGGGGTGATATGTTTTATGAATAAAAGTTACAACCGGTGTATGTAGCCAGTTACTTTAAGACATTCTAAAACACGCCGAAAAGGCACTAGAGGTTGATCACCGAGAAGGAAGGCAGGGTGAAACGGGAGATGATATCTAAAAAGTTCTGGGAAACATGCCCGTCGCTGTTCATGTAGGTAGCCTGCAATTCCACAAAATGTGTAATACAGTCACTACTTTGCCGCAGTGCTCACACTGTGGAGCATCTTCACCACAAAGCAAATGCAGATGTGTCAAGCGCGAGTGGCCAATCCTCAATCGGGACATCAAAACTTCATGGAAACGATTCTTGTGATGGTAGCTCTCCCACACCTCCAAACAAGGTTTGATAACGTGTAGTTTATTGTCAATTTCCCTATCCCATTCTGACTGCCATACCTTGTTAATTGCTCTTCTGAAAGCTGGCTTAAAATCTTCATAGGGCAGTTCAAGGGATATTTTAATGTTATCCTTGATAGAGGCAGCTAGCTTATCTGCCCCTTCATTACCAATAATTCCTACATGGCTCGGTACCCAGCAGAGTTTAATATCGAGTCCAAGTAGGAGCGCAAAGTGCATCTTTACACGCACTTGTTGTGTAAGCCAGTTTCTTGTATCGGTAAGAGAGCAGACCGAGAAAAGGGCACTCTGAGAGTCAACAAACAAAATAGCTTTCATCACATGATTCTTTAAGATATGTTCAAGGGCCATCATTATACCATATAGCTCAGCAGTAAAAATACTTGCAATGCTATTGATACGTCTTGCTTTCTTGTACTGTGGTGAAAACACTGCAGAACCTACGTAGGATGAGGTTTTGGCACCATCGGTATAAAATTGTAGGTAATCTTGATATTTCTCCAGCAATGCTAAAAACTCTTGCTGAATCACAAGAGGTTCGACTGATTTCTTATGAAATTTTGCCAGTGACCAGTCGCATGAAACTTTTACTGCACTCCAGGGAGGAATGCTCTCGACCCTTGTAATCATGCTGTTCTCAGGGATTGTAAGCTGCAGGGAAGTTGAAATACTTTGAAGCCGAAAGCTTAATGGTCGCACAATGCTTGGCTTATTTTCAAAAAGTCGTAAGAGAGAAGAAGTCTGTACACAGCTAAAGGCGGCATGTGCAGGGTCAGATTTAACTTTGTATCCATAACAAAGGGTAAGATATTGTCTCCTTTTTCCTAAAGAAATTTGATAAGCATCTGCATACAAGCTCATTACAGGCGAAGTCCGAAAAGCTCCTGTAGCAAGTCGAAGGCCAAGATGATGAACCGGATCTAGCATTTTTAAAACAGATTCCCGTGCTGATCCATACACAATTGCACCGTAGTCCAGACGGGAGCGAACCAGGGCATTGTATAATCGGATGAGGCATCGCCTGTCAGACCCCCAAGACATGTGGGAAAGCACTTTGAGGATATTAGACGCTTGCAGGCACTTCTTCTTCAGTTCTTTGATGTGGGCCAAAAACGTAAGTTTCTTGTCAAAAACAACTCCTAAAAATTTGTGCTCTTGCTTTACAGGTACAGATATACTATTGAGTTGTAAACTGGGCTCAAGTGAG
>JAZHYW010032123.1:0-14712 GCA_037355805.1 Ixodes ricinus | reverse complement strand
CATGTAATGACCTGACTGAGGCGTTTAATAGGTATTTTACTCAAAAGCCTAACCCACTTTCTGACCTGGCGGATATTTATTTTATGGGACGGTCCGTTCGCAGTGTTTCTTAATCCAGTTGACGTAAAATATATTATATCCATAGTCTCGGAGTTATCGAACAGTACGTCCTGTGACGTCAACACGCCCAGACTCACCCCTTGAAACATGTCATACAACTTATTTCTGCTCCTCTTACATATTTATTTACGTTATGCGTACAGACGACCACTTTTCCTTCACACATGCAGATTGCAAGAGTTTTCCGTTTGCAATCTGCAATCTGCAGTTACAGGCCTGTCTCTATCCTTCCGGTACCCTCAAAAGGCTTAGAAAAAATCATACACACTCGTGTATCCCAGTTTATTGATAACCACCAAATTATTACTAATGGTCAATTCGGCTTCAGGAAATATGGATCTAGAGAACGTGCACTGCTTGAACAAAAATAATTAATTCAACTAAATTTTGAGAGAAAGGAATTGGCTCTTGGCAGTTTGTAGAATTTTACAAAGGCGTTTGATCATCTATGTCACAATTTACTACTAGAAAAGCTCGATATTTGTGGAATGAAAGGTCATGCACTTCTCTTACTTAGGTCATATTGAGATCACCGTAAACAGTTTCTTAATCTTTATGGTTTCGCGTCCTTCAACAGAAGGCGATTGTCTCCGGTGTACCACAAGGAAGCATTTTAGGGCCATTGCTGTTTAATATTTACCGTATTCACTCGATTAATAGCCGCACTCATTTATGAACAAGGCCCTTTCCTTCTACTTTCCCACAGAACACATATACAACCAATCATTCCTTTGCGCATAAAAAAACATAGCAGAATAACTAGATCGAGAACACGATTCTCCATACAAATGAAATCTTCACAGATGGTATCTTCGCACGAAAACTTTATCTCTGTCTTGTAAACAGCTGATTGACAATCTGATTGCTCCGCGGAAGAGCGGAAACCTTAGGTTTTTCTTCATAAACAGTGCGTCTATTACTCGAGCAAATACGGTACGTTAATGATATTGTAAACATAAATCCACTTACCGAATTGGTAGTATACGGGGATGACGCAAGCCTCTTCTTTCTGGCGATATTTGGTGACAACCTTATCAACTGCGGAAATGTCACCTTAACAGCAATACAAAAATTGACTTCAGATAATGAGCTAAAAATCAATACGAGTAAGACTAAGGCAAATACCTTTCGGCCTAAAAACAAAAATGTTTCTACAACAAGGAGCCTTCTTTGACGTGCAAGTGATATAGAGGTGGTAGCTAATTTTATTAACTTAGGTGTTATTTTTCATCAGTACTTTTTTTGAGACAATCATGTAAGTGACTTACGCAATAAAGTATCAAGGGTCATTAGACTAGTCTTTTGTAGTTGGTTTGTTTTACCGACTCAAGTTAAACTTCTTATATTCAAGACACTTTATGTTTTGCACCTAAACTACTGCCATCTAGTAAGCGGCAAAACCACCCACACAAATCATTAAAAAATACATCGATTGCAAAAAAAAAAATGTGTGCGCCTCATTGACAGTGTTTCCTACGACTCGAGCACCCAGGGTTAGTTTATATTATTAAAAAAATTGGTATACTTCCTGTTTTCATCATATACAAGTATAAACTTGTATTCAATTTTTAAGTTTAAAAAAAATGAGAATAGCTTAGTAAACATTGCAGAGCTAAAGGAACACGTTACTTCCTACCGAACTCGTTCGGCGGACCACCTAGACTGTGCCACTGTGTCATAATAATTATTCTGTGCCATCATTCAAATTCACACTCCCATCTGTATTCAACGCGTTGGGGAAAAAAAAACATTGAGATTATTTCTGTTACATTTCGGCTCTTGCGGAATGAACTGTAATGAGACGAAAACGTACAGATGAATTTATGAGACATGTTTAATTTTGTATTTAACTTTTTTATGTTGGTTTTCTCTCAGTTTTCCTTTACGCTGTTGCATTGTTTTGTTTTCTGTATGAGGCTTTAGGGGAGCGTGGGCCTCGGTCAGGCTGCTTATACTGCTTTGTCTCCTTGTTTCCTCTACCTATGTTCTTAAAAGAGGAAATAAAGTTTCGAATAAAATTTTAAGAATTATTACTACCATTTTTAAAAAACAGGAAATGAAAATAACTGTAACTATAGACCCATTATCATCCTTCCAGTTTTTTTCAGAAGGGTTCCCAGAGAATCATACTAAAACGCTTGAATAGGTTCTTATATGCCAATTATATATTTACTGATTCCTTGTACTGGGTGCAGGAAAAACAGGTCGACAGAGCTTGTTCTTCTCCACCAAAAAGAGTATATATTAGATAAATTTGAACGTAAAAATTTAGTACTAGGAATATTTGTAAATTTCACAAAATCGTTCGGCCGAGTAAATCACAAATAAATCACAATATTCTCGTTAATAAAATTTGGTTTATACGGAATAAGAGGACACGCCTTACATTTGATCCACTCATACCTATCATCTCGAAAGCACGCAGTACGTTCATATAAATACCTATAAATCCACAATACATTAATTCTGCCGTTCCTCAGGGAAGCACCCTCGGCCCCCTGCTATTTAACCAGTTCATTAAGGATGTTGTTAACATTAACACTAACGCCCTTTTTATTATATACGAGGACGATACCAGCATATTTCTGCTCTGGTGAGACTTACAATGATCTAATTATTAATGCAAATCAAATGTACTGAGAAATGTGGAAACATTATCGGAAAAAAAATTCGCTGTCAGTTAATATATCAAAATCTAAAGCTGTAGTTTTTTGCCCCAAAATTAAGACATGCAGCGAGGTAATAAACATTTTTGTATAAATCACGAACTGTCGAAATAGTAAAGTCCTTTAAATCACTCAGTGTCTATTTTTCAGAAAACATTTTCTGGTATGATCATGCCAATCATGTCATTCTAAAATCATCTGGAGTTGTAGGCCTTATGTCACGCCATAAACATATTCTCACGCAACGGGCTAAACTCGTTTTATATCGCGCTTTATTTCGCTCTCACTTGAATTATTGTACGCTAGTTTGGGCCACCACGACACATACTAACTTACATGAAATATCTCGTTGCTCAGTAAAGAATTATCCCTATAATTATGATTTGCCAAACGGTCACACCACTCGCTATTTATTTGTTAACATTGAAATTATAGATATATTTATTCTACACACCAATAGGTTACTACGATGCTACTGAAACCGAGCGAGTAAGACCCATCAATACCATTTCCATGCTAGCTTCATTACGTTCATTCGAATCGCCCTATCCGCACCGCCATAAGCCCACGCTGGATGATACCTCTCGTGAGGACCAACTACGGTCGCCAGAGGGTCAACCATCAAATGCCGACAGTTTCAATCGAACTTGTTGAAGCAGACATTACCTTCCCCAATGTCTCCAATTCAGATCTTTCATAAGTTTTCACATCTAAACCCGTAATTCCTAAACATTATTTCATCACTTCACACGTTTGTTGTTGTTTTATTGCGTTGTTTTTCAGCACATGTCACCTTATGTTTTAGCTTGGAACATATTAATTTCTATTTGGATTAGTTTACGTGAGAGCTGAAAATGTATACGTGAACCGAAATGTTAGGGTGAAAACGAGCTGGTGATGATTAAATATGATGAACTTATAACCCTGAAACTTGGGAGAAATTGCATTTTCTTTTGTTTCGACTACTAAATCGTTTGCAGTCCCGTCACTGACTGCTGTAAAGGAGGTGCTGAACTTCGTGAAGCGAATTGTCACATTTTTTCACCTCCTCTATCACTTTCGTAATGATGGCAAATAAACATTAACATTATTAAAGCTATTAGCCTCAAATGCACCATAATTCGCAAGACACGAGAGGACGTGCGCTTAAAAAATAAATGAGTCAGGAAGGCAAGGCTCCGTGTATAGCGGACAGAATACATTAAATTGTGGCTGGATGATGAAGGGGTTGCGCACAGCCAACTTCTGAATAAAAACAAGAATGCAGTAAAACCGAATCTCATAAACTCTGTGCAAGCGGAGAAGGGGCAAAATATGGTGAGATTAATGAAACCGGAAGTGTCAAGAGACGGCGCAGCTAACCAAACTCAGACAAAAGAAAAAGCGGAGATCTACCGCCTTGAAAAATTGAGGTCATGAATCGCTGTGACTTGCGTGGGCGTGGATTTGAAAATGCAACGCTCGTATAGTCGAAAGCCTCGTTCGACGATAAAAATCAAGCAAAACGGCGTAGAAACCTAAACGCACCATGAGTGGAAAATCGACCTCCTGGCTGAGTAACGGGTAGAGGTGTTAGGTTCTCGAGGAGCTAAAAAATAACGATTAAATATTCCGCCGTAAACGAAAGATATAAACGAGAAAGATTGCAAGACTTTTAACGTTCAGCAGAATTGAATAGATTTTTCCAGAAAATCTTCGCGCTCCGTGTTGTCCCTACCTTCTTCACTTCGTTCCTGTCCTTCGGCGCTTCTATCCAATCACACAAGGCCTTACGACGGCCTTACGAAAACATGGATTTGAACAAAGAAAGCTTGATTAAAAAAAGAAGCTAGAAGTGAACACTATACGCGAGAGATAGAGGGAGAGGAGAAAACGAGAGCGCGTGTGATTCTCAAAACATTGAGCTCTGGTTGGAATCATTAGTGGCTGGACGGAAAGCAAACTGCACTCGTCGAACGCGTTAGAACGCGGAACTCTGGCGTTCGGCGTTTGGCGTTCGTGTTCGAACGCGTTCCAACAGTCCAGTTTGAGTCAAGGGCATCTATACTCCGTTTCATACTTAGCATGCAACGCTGTCAAAGCTACTGGCGCGAGTGCGTGGCTTCATCTATGGTTTTCTTTGCGCGAGAACACGTGCAAATGATCAACGAGATCAAGCCCCACGCTCGCGCCAGCAGCTTTGACAGCGTTGCACGCTAAGTATGAAACAGAGTATAGCTTTGCGTGTACCCACAAATAATTTCAAGCAGCATTCGGTGTTTTTACGCATCCCCCTACTCTCGTCTCCTTCTCTTAGTTTCTGCCAGCATAATCGTATACCAGTTGAGCATGCTCACAACACTCACCACCGCGTACCAGCCGCAGCGCCGTATCGCGACGCGTACCTACCAGGAAAGGCAGTAGCCACAGCGCGTTATGTGCCGTCAGCACGACGTGCACCTTGGTAGCGGAATATTTGCGTGTCGCGGTGGAAGAGTGGCGAGTGGTGAAGATGGCGTGAAAGGGGCTTCAGACACATTTTTAACAAGCAGCTGACTAGTATTCACTAAAGCCCCTTTATCCTGGGAAAAGTGGCGCCATTCATTGTTGTGGCAATGCCCGAGACACGTGCCGCGCGACACTTCTGGGAAGAACATGACGTCTGAAATTTTCCTCAGCGTTGCGCTGTGCCGCCATGATCTTCCCAAACGTTGCATGTGGCATGTGCCTCGTGCATCGACGCACCTTGCGCTACTTTTGAAACATGAAGGGGCTTTAGTATTCACTAGCGGCTATGGATGTGTGCGCGACTGCTGAGCACGTGCTGAGGGCGAGCTTCCACAGTTTTTTGCAAAGTGCATTCCACACCACCAAGATTGCCGGTCTTAGCAGCCTATGAATGTGAGCTCGTTCTGAGCATGCGATATAAAAGGCGCCCTCAGGTATATGGCGTCCAGTGAATACTCCCTACAGACCTTTTCCACAAGGGCGCAGCCACCTTGAATGTCGTCACTTCTGGTGTGGGGTAAAACATCGTTTTGATCTTTCCACGTAGCTTGAAGGTACTTACGAAAAATTCGTGATTGTCACATATTCTTGTTTTGTTTTACCCATTTTTTTCTGGCATATTCCAGATAAAAATGTTTTATTATTTTTTCTCCCGCATACCAGATATGAAACCCACGTGACTGAGAAAAACATGAAGCAGAAAAAGTCTATAGAAACAACGAACCGTTCACAGGCTCTTCCTAGAGTTCCCTTAAAGGCTCCCTACGAGAGCCAGAGTTGCGCGTTCATCTCCGTAGCGCCGTCTTTCCTGCACGGCATGTTGATCCCACTCGTCACGTGACTGAATTCGGCGAATAGCGGCGCCGCGCGTTCGAGGCGCGCGGCGCGCTCAAAAGCAGGGGAACGTTCGGCGGGGAGCGCACAACGTCTACTTTCCTGCATGGCACTTGATCCGGCTCCTCACGTGATCGGATCTCGGCGAATAGCGGCGCGGCGGCACGTGGAAAACAGACGCGCAACTCTGGCTCCCGTAGGGAGCCTATACAGGAACTCTAGCTCTTCCAGGATATGCGTGCCACCGAGTGGCGGAGAACTAATATCATGAAGGGCAATGGTATGACGTGCTTTGCGAGTGTATTTTAATCGCCTGATGCACGGATGCTCGTGGCACTAAACGTGCCACGCAAACAAGTGCTGGAAAGCAATAATCGCGGGTTTAAGAAAAATAGTAAAGAAGATATTTAAGACTGTTTATGTGTAATAATGCTTTCGAACCCCTATACGCCGCGCATTCCCACAAGCAGCGCGCCATCTCTTCCTTTTTCACACAGCGCTCCGACGGTGACATCACTCTCTCCCACTGCGCAGCCGCGGCGAACCCGGACGGCGTGACGATGCGTCTGCGTTGCTGTGCTTCTCTTCGTCTTCTATTTTTTCCTATGCGCGTCAGCTTTGACCCTTGAGCGCCCCGCCGACTTCCGTAACGGAGCATCTGGTTTGCATTGTTTTTGGCCAATGGAATTTAACGGCTGTTCGCTGTTACGGACGGTTACAAACAACGCCGGCTTCGCTCTATGGGAGAGTTAATGGCTTCTCAATAAAAAAGTATTTTAGGAGGTCATTCAGATGGCGCTATCACACCTGACTGGTGGCCCAAAATGGGGGATGCCACCGTGGTATGCCTTGATTGGCAAAACCTGGCGGGGATAATTGCGACTCCAGCAAAACGGACGGCACCTGGTGGTAAAACACAGAACTGGACGGAACAGGTCCTTTTCCGATTTTGTTTTCGTCTTTTGACTTCCGTGATTACACCTCCGCGGTTGCCACGATGGAACAGTTACCCCGTTGACTCTGTCGTTACTGTCGTATCGGCGAGTTGACCGGTCCCTCTGAACGGAACCTCCGCAAGTGCGTAGATTGCATTTAACCTGCATATCTGGGCTTGCATCAACATTCATGAGCACCGTAGAAGGACAGTGGGCGATCCTTCCATCGCTTCTCCGAGGAAGGTCAACCCTTTAAATGCTCGCTTACACCAACATATCGCCGCAGGTTTGAAACGTATGCGCCTTGCAAGTGGGCGCATTTCGGTCTTCTGCGCATTGGAAAGGAGGTGCGACGGTGGGAGAGGAGGTTATACTAAGCTCCGCCTCCTCGGGGGAGGGCGGGGGTGTCTGGATGTAAACGTCTTGGCGTCGGCAATGGCGGACGTGCTGTAGCAACCTGCGCCAATCGCGCTAACCCGCCACACACGAAAAGAGGGGAGCTTGAGGACGCCAACCACCATCGTTCTCGATTGTTAGCAAACAAACCTGGGCGTCGGCCAACTCGCCCGTGAGTCCTTTGGCTTCGCTCCTTGATACGCGTCTGTTAGTCGTTTGACAAAAACACATCGTACCGCTCGAGTTATTTTGTCTGCCCTCTCTGAAAGTGGAAGTCAAGCTCGCTGGTAAAGGTAAGACAGCTGTTGAATAGCAGACGGCGGTGCAAAGGAGCAGACGATGCTCAGATAGAGGGCCTCGGCGACCCACTATCTTTCCAATCAGAGCCAATCAGAGCTCGGCGTTCTGACGTCACCCCAACCCCCCGCAAGAAGCAGACGAACTTGCCCTCCACATCGAATAAAACTCGGGGCAATCCATTTTGACTCCAATGGTTGCCTCATAAAACCCGAGCGCTATGCGTTCAGCTGGCACATTGCACTGCACGACCTGTTTTTGGACCGCCATATCTCCCCGATAATGGCGACACACCCGAACGCCATTACGGAACCATGCATCGGTGCTGTAGCCGTTGACTGGCTAGGTGGCGCAAGCCGTCGCCCTATTTAAAGGGTTCAAACCGTATGCTTCCATCCAATAAATTAATGAATATTGCGCCACCGTGCCATCAAACTCGCCAGAGAAAAAAGAAACAGGTTTGCATTCCCTTTAAGGGCCGTCGGGGACTTTTTGGTAGACCATACGCAAGAAGCTTAGCCTTTCGTTGCAAGCAGGCGCTCCTACTGTCCTCTCAAGCGTGGATTGAGCATGCGCCCGCTAGGTTCGCAATCCACAGAGTACTGTCTACCAAAGCCGCAGACACAGCGGTCATACATCATAGGAGAGACACGGATTTTCTTTGGAGACATGATGGCAGAATGCGGAGAGCAATTTCGTCTAATTTTTTTGCGGGGTTGTGCGGACGTCAGAACGACGCCGAGCTCTGATTGGCCCTGATTGAAGAATAGTGGGTAGACCTCAAAGCAAGTTGCCTTGAGCTCTACCCACTATCCTTCAATTCGAGTCAATCAGAGCTCGGTGTTCTGACGTCACCAGAACCCCTGCAAAAAAAGAGCAGACGAACTTGCGCTGTGCATTATCCGCGGACACGGCTCACGCATGTTCAAAGCATGATTTCTTCATACACATTTAGGCCCAGAACATGTCTGCAGACAATAATTTTGTAAGTAATCTGACACATTTCACATTAGCAGTTGTTCCGCGTCGCAAAAAGCTCTGGACAGTCGAACCACAGTAGTACGTGCCGAGCAGCGCCGACAACGGGGCTGACGGGGGCGCGCTCCTAGGGCTCAGCACAGCAGCGCCACGGTGTCGTCTACGCGGAAAATCTTCACGGGGAGGCCGCCGCTCTTGCCACCACACCTCTCTAGAACATAGTAGGGCAAACGGAGAATAAGCCCCTTTTTTTCTTTTGAAGGGCGCCGCATCTTGAGCGATTGCTGCGCCGACGATGCCGACTAGTGGCTATCTGAAATACCGGCTGATTTGGCAGCAGAGGCATCGGGTAGGGACGGTGGCTGTAGGGGGGCTAGGGGGAAGGGGGAGCTTGGCTAGACCACGACCAACTCTATACTTACGGCCACTCCAACTCAGCGCTCCCTATGGAAGAGCCTGCTCCCGGCTGAGGGCCGAGTTTTAGCGCCGCCTAGTGAGAGGCGTTCTCACTAGGCGGCACGAAAACTCGGTCCTCCTACCTAACTCCTACGTCGTCGGGTTCTTCTGTTATCCGTGGGTGCGTGCCAGCTGATCGCGCTTTCTGGTTTCAAGCGCGTTCACGCTGTAAAATGTTTTTCTCTATGTAAAGGATACTGAAGAAGTCCAATTCGTTCATCAGTTTTTGTTTTTTTTTTAGTTTGCGCAGTTAACACTTGATGGTACTGGCTGCGCTTGCGCGCCGCCAACACCATAGAGGCCAACACAACATGGCGCAGCTCGGAAGTGCCGAAAAAAAAAACCAAGTTCCAGGCTCCGCCACGAGGCGCCGCTGAAACTCGGCCCTCCGGAAGGTGCGTAATGTAATGTTTCCAGATGGAGTGGTCGTAAGTATAGAGTAGGTCGTGCTAAAAACAGGCAGTCACCTTGCGTCCTCGAAAGAACAAGGAAGAAAACGGTGGGATGTTTTTATTGAGTTTCCACAACGAAGGTATATATGAACAGTTTTATGTAGTCAATGCAGGTAAGTTCTTGGCGTTTGATAGCTGTACCTCGAGTGGTGGCACGTAGGCGTTTCCATACCATTCACATGCCATGGAGCTATCAGCAATACCTTGCAGTGATTACCTAATCGGAGCACCTGAATTGGGTTAGAACCGCTCGTTTTGCCGTAGACGAAGTAGTCGTCAGCATAAACGTAACGACGTGTCTGATACAAAGCCCTCGCGGTTCATAGCTCGCAATCGACCGATTTCAAAAATAAACCTTGGGGAACATGTGAACTGTAGCGTAAATAGCTTTGCAGCCACACTCGCGCTGCAGCTTTTCGTGATTATCGCACACTTTGCGCAATTGTTCTAATGGTTATTAAAATTATGTATGCACACGACGACGACGCAGTGATAGCCAAGACAACCTTAGATTTTCAGAAATTGTAACATGGTAAAAAGGAGCACTCGGAACTAACCCACGCACGACGTCCGCTTCTAAGCCTTTTCGCCCATATCCTTGGCGATTGCATACTCTGTGTCAGCGGACAATCTAAAAATGCACCGGGTTGAGGGTATGCCAGTTTCACGGTACCTTCAGTTTTTGTTTCTTCTTATTACATTTACTTCTCCGCATCACTACCGCAGCAGGGCATTGTATTGTCCATTTTAGATTCCACTGTTAATTTCTCCCCAGCATTGGCCTTTGTGGAGACTCGACAAAGCCCACTTTAGTGGATCGGCATCTGGGTAGGACAAGAGGTCAGCAATAGCGGCTGTAATCTATCGCGTGCTACAAGGCGTCTATGGCTTATCGAATATGAATATTACGATAACATAAATCACTTTATATCATACAACACCAATATAAGCAGTTAGCAGGCTGTTCTAATAAAACATACAAAACGACTAAAATACTATGACGTCAGTGCTCAATCAAACATATTGTTAGACACAATGCTAAATGCGCATTGACGAGAATAGCCAAACTGTAACAACGTCTGGAATTCAGAACGCGCCCTGTGTTTTTCCAACCCCAGCGTCCGGCTATGGTGAATATCGGCGGCATACTGGGGGAAAACATTCAGCCGTCGCGCCCTAATAGCTAAGTTATAAACTCAACCCATCAAAATATTAGCAACACAAATTAATACTGCGTTAGCATGAGTACTCCTATGACCGGGAAAAGCTGACGGCGTGCTTCTGTGGAATCAAGCTTAACATTGGAAAGAGAAGCGCGCCGTGTAGAGGAGGATGAGGGTAGCGAAGGACAAAGGCGAGAAAGACGTGACGTCACGGGGCGGAAGCCATTGCGCGCGCGGCTCGGTGAGGCGAGCCTGAACTAGCAGGTGAACTAGCAGGCATATGCCTTGATTTGTGCTAAAGATGGAGTGTGAACCAAGTACTAGCTCTGTTCCAAGTAGGTGGCAAAAGAAGACGGATTGTGGACAAAGGAAACGGGATACATAACATATAATGTGTCCCTTAAGAAGATACACAACAAACGTCACAAAACACCTTTCCACAAAAAGATTTCCAATAGAAAAAACAAAAGCAAAAACAACCAAAGCTGGAACAAACTACAGTGAGATACATTGGCGGAATCTTCGAGAATGCGTTAGCATGACCCCTGGGAAACGCCACACACGCCCCTATTTGGGAAACGCTAACACGGACCCCGTAACAAAGCCGAAAAAGAAGAAGCAAAAATAAAAGAACAAAAGAGAAAGCCAAAATAAAAACTAAAGGGGTCTCGGTGCCTTCAGGATTGCGTCTAAGTTGTCGTCTTTTGGGTGGAGGCCACGTGCGTCTATTCTATGGCCGAGGTAGTTGACTTCTGATTGACGAAACTTGCACTTGCCTTTGTTCAGCTTGACGCCCATCTCCCGCAATCGCTGAAGGACCACTGGAAGCGTGGACTGACCCTTCTTCTCTGCAACCAGAATGTCGTCGAGGTACACTTGTACCCCCGGCAGATCCTTCAGTAGTAACTCGATCCTCCGCTGGAAAATAGCTGGCGCCGATGCGATTCCGAACGGCAGCCTATTGTAGGAAAATAGGCCCTTGTGAGTGTTAATGACACACATTTGACGGGAGTCTTCGTCCAGGCAAACCTGGTTGTAGGCGTTGCTCAAGTCAAGGGTACTGAACACTTCCCCACCGTTGAGAGACGCGAAAATGTCTTCGATTACTGGAAGTGGGTATTTCTCCGTGTGACAGGCGGTGTTTAGTGTCAGCTTGAAATCACCACAAATTCGAATGTTCCCGTTCTTTTTTACCACTGGAACAATGGGAGTAGCCCACTCTGCGTGTGTTACAGCAGACAACACTCCTTCAGCCACCAAGCGATCAAGCTCTTCTGTCACCTTTGTTCTCAATGCGTATGGAACGGGTCTTGCTTTCAAGAACCTAGGAACGGCGCCAGGGCGTAAGAGCAACTTGACCGGAGGTCCCTCCAGTAACCCCAGGCCTGGCTTGAAGAGATCCGAGTACTCAGCCAGGATAGCTGGTAGGTCGTTTTGGCTCATTGACACTGGTCTTGATTCCCCCGGCGACGTCCCGTCTCCAAGGTGAAGCACAGGGACACCACAAGCTCCCATGTCACGGATTAAGTCCCGACCGCACAACGACGGTCCAGCGCAACCCAACACGATCAGTTTACCGCCGACCGTCGTCCCTTCGTAGGTGACTTTCAAGTTCAACTCGCCAAGGACAGGTAATCTCCCCAGAAAACATGTCAGCCGAACTGTAGTTTTCTTGAGCTTCGGCCATGATTTCTTGAACCTCTCGTAAATGTCCTGTGATACGACGCTGACCGGTGAACCGGTGTCGACTTGCATGACGAGCGGTACGCCTCCCCAGACGAACTTCTGGTGTATGGGTTCCACAAACCCAACAATGTTGCCATCCGTGAATCCGCAGTCTAAGGTCAGTAGCAGGCTTTCATCGGTCTCTGATGAACTCGTCAGTTCTTCCAAGGCGTTGGACGTCTTGCCGTAGCGCGCCTTGCCGCAGGTCCTTCTCTGTTCTTGTATTGTTCGGTCAGGGCACTGTCGTGCCAAGTGACCATGCTTCCCGCAGCAGAAGCACTTGGCCGATCTGAATTTGCACGAGTCCGCTGTGTGTGACCCTGCTCCACACCTTCGACAAGAACCCGGAGGACTTGCGTTCCGTCGTCGTTGAAAACCCTTGTTAGAACTCTTAACGTGATATTTATCAGGGGCGACTGCGTTGATTTCGGTCTCCGAAGTCCGTGGTAACTTCATGGCTGCGAGGTTACTGGCGGCCGTTTCAGCAGCCAATGCGATGGCTTCTGCTTCCTTCAGAGTCACTTCGCGGCGAGCTAACAATAGCTTGCGCACGTCTTCATTTCGTATTCCGCAAACCAGCCGGTCGCGTAGCATCCGATCCAGCATCGTGCCGAAATTACATTTCTCCGCTTGTCGTCGAAGTTCCACGAGAAATGTCTGCACGGTTTCATCTTCGTTTTGATGCCTGTTGAAGAATTTGAAGCTTTCGGCGATTTCATTGGGTGTCGGTGAGAAATAGTCGCCCAAAGCCTTGACTACATCTTCGTACGATAGGTCGTTAACCGTGTTCGGTGCGCACGATGCTCCCAACACTTCAATTGTCCTCGTACTTAGAGCCGAGACAAGTAGCGCCCGCTTTTTCCCAGGGTCGGTCACAGCGTTACCCTCGAAAAATGCCTCAATCCGAATTCGGTAGGCAGGCCACTTATCTGTAGCGTCATTGAAGTGGGGAACCACGTAGGCCATGCTGACGGCGGTTCTGTTAGAGTTGTCTGCCTGCGTACTATCGGCATTCGACGAAGCACCAGCAGTTTGTGGGTTCATTCTTCTTCCTCGTCGCCACTGCTATAAAGTGGACACGACCGACCCGTGTGGCAGCATGATGACAACTGAGGTTTATTGCCGGAAAAGGAAGGCCTTGAATAAAGAAAGAAGAAAACAGACATAGAACGAAACACCGACACGTGCGAGCGGTGCCGGCCTTGCTCGTGCCATCACGTCGCTGTCAGCCATTACTCTGTTGCTGCATCGTCACTTCCCAACAGTTTTCTTCTCATATTTTTTTCTTCTGAGGTTGCCATTGCAGGAGAGAAACAAAAAGCAAAAAATTACGCGCCTTCCTTCAGTTATTAAAGAAAATATTTAATTTTGAGTGGCATTCGCTGAAAGTACAAACGTCGTCGCTCCACCCCTTTAAAGATCCGCCGCCGAAGTTCCATCACTTGTGGCAACCTTCGATAACACCGGGTGTTAGAGTTGTCGAGGGCTAACGACGTGCAGGAAGGACTCTAATGACCTCCTTGGAGCTCTCCTTGTGCAAGCGCTCCGATTTAATATCGATCCGGAGTTCGAGCTCACCGGAGGAAGAGCCTACAACCGAGTCGTCCTAACGACCTGCTGCGCCTCTTAATTAGTGCCTAAGCCGCATTGTGCCGGCCCATATTCCCGCAGCGTATACGGCTCGCACATGCCCTCACTTGAGTGTCACAACGTCCCAACCCATTCGCGTTGAAACTTGCTATTTGAAACACATAAATTATCAGCTTTTAAGGGGATTCAACCGCTCGTCACTCAATGGGCGAATTTCTCTACAGAAACCTGCGTTTCACAAATGCACGAAAGTATTGAAAATTTTTGAGGCTCATTATGAAGATGCAGTAAAGGTCGTACGACCCTTAGATTTTTCTTGAGAACGCTGTAAAAGTTTAATGAAATACAGACATATTACAATTTTGACAGTTTAGAGCGCATCTTAGGGCAATTTTGACATTCAAATGCCTTAGATGACAAAAGTGACAAAACAAACGGCAGTACATACTAGAGGTGTCTCCCATCTTAACTTTGAGACCCTTACTGGAAGCCTAAATATCTTATAATTGGCGTGTTTCTGTAAATAATTTTGACAAGACCGTTTCCGATATATTTATTCACAACAGGTTCAACGAGATGGCGACACCAGTGCCAAATTCCCCAAGACAAAACA